>JABANP010000043.1:0-220597 GCA_013115135.1 Perkinsus olseni
GGAGTTTCCTCCTACGAGGAGCCTTCGAGTACTTCGACCAGGCTCGAGTGGTCGATGTCTCACCGCGAGTCTTACCGTATGATATGCGTAGCACGGTGAAGATCACAGTGTTGAATCTGGACGGCCGCTCAGTGGTGGGAGTCGAGGTTCGCCTGGCTGATGAGCTGGTGCCTAGCGAGATCCAGACCGTGACGGGTCGGTCAGTGCCAGAGGGTGACCCTCCTTGCACTGAGGTTACCTTGAGCATTCCACCAATAGAGGAGCAGCGGCGCCAAGGGGCTGCTGTTAGCATCAGTATCATCGGCAGGGCTGGCAATGTTGCGGAAGGGACCGAGTAACAGGGCTCGAGGGGTGACCACTGTTCTCTCCTTATCATGGTTGCTTAGTTGCGTAAGACTGTATCGTCCGATGGTCTTCGAGCCGGTCGTGAAGGGCAGTCGTGTGAAGTTGGAGGAAGATGGTACTGTAGCGGTCAGGAAGACAGGCATCAACAACGCTGTGGTGTTCAGTAAATATCCGATCAAGAGGTAGTAAACACGGCCCATCAGTGTTGTAAGCTTGGCGACAGTTCCCTTCAGGCTTCCTCGTAGCGTGAGGCTGCCCAGTGGAGGGGTCTATTATTCTATTACCGTCACCAGGGCGGCTACTGCCATGAAGACCTTCGCTTTCGGACTAACCACTATCGATCCCTCCCAGAGTACCGCCAGCACTTCTTCTCTGTTCGCATCCCCTACCTCATTCTCAGCTGCCAACCTACCATCACTTCATGTAGAGGAAGATGCCATGGCCACTCTAGCTCCCAAGGCTGGCGAGTCGGCTACTGGGTTCTGCTCCCTCCTAGTCGGCTATGACCCCGTACGCCTCTGGGTGAGCGGCAGAACGCATAAGATCAGCTCAAGGCAGTGGAGACCAGCGCGGGAGGTAATGCTCCCATGCTCCTGGGAGGTACCGAAATCCTGTTGTCTAGGTATCCGTCGGTGACTCTGTCGGGTTGCTCTTCTCCTTCGACAGGGTAGCCGTGTACCAGAACGGCGTCCTCAGAGTAGAAGTCCAGCTGGGCGATGATGAGGCGTCCTTGTTGCGGGGTCACATGGCCAGCGATTGGTGGGCTGTGTTGGACGTCCTCGGCAAGGTTAGCGGTGTTCGACTGAATGGTGAAGATGAGGAGCCCCCGGAGTAGTTCCTATCACTGTTGCCGTCCTTTCTAGTACTGTCCTGCACTATTATCAGACCCGCTCGGCAATGGACCACCAGTTGACTTTTGTAATGTGTCCTTCCTTAACATTTTTCATCTATCATTGTTAATAGCATCTTCCGGTTGAGTTCGGTTGAGTCCCCAAGTTCCCCCTGACCCAGTCCCCTCACGTTAATGTCATCCTCGTCGTCCCCGTCATTAGCAGCTCCTCCTTCTGCTGCCACTACAGCCACTCCCTCGGTTCCCGATTGTGAGATGGCGCCGTCGTCTCAGCCATCATACGCTGACAACAGCGGTGTGGTCATCAGCAATGGTTTCAACGGCACAGGCTTCAGGATGCCACCCCACCCTAACAGGGAGGCTGAGCCGCACTACGACATGCACACTCTCAGCCACCTGCCAGACACCGTCATGGCCGGTCACAGACTGTAAGGGCTGGCGTCCTGTGGGGGGCCTGACTGATGGTGTTGTTGATTTTCAGGTGGGTGTTCTATCGGATGCAGATATCCCGGTCAGCGTCGTCTCAGTACTGCTGGATGGCCGTCTCCTCCCCGGCGGATGCCTTCATGTCCCCACCTACCGGCTGGAGTGACCGCTGGATGACGGCTACGGTGGCAAGGGACTGGAGGAAGAGCGAGTACAGACCAAACGAGAAGTAGTAGCCCATCCCCCCATCGAGGACCAGCTGATCGACTCAGGCACACCTGGCCCTTGGTCTGCTACGACCATTCCCTTTGGTACGAGAGGGGCTCCATGAGGCTGGACACCTCCCGAGTGACGGAGAATGTCCCGGCAGGGGACCTCAAGCTCACCCCGCCCAACCCTCGGCCCTCCGTTAGCATCCATGTGGTAAGAAGAAGCAGAATAGCCTTGGGCTGCTGCCTTGCTTCACTCATCACCATCCAGGTCCGATGGGCCAACCCTGAGGCGGCGAATGAGTGGGACTTCCCTAGCTGGGGAGAGACGGGCTCCACCATCTCCGATGCGTGAGTCATGGCGGTAGGTTGCTGAAGTCCTGCAGGGGGGTTGCATCAGGTACATAGTGTCCCTGCTGGGGGAGCTCTACAGGCGTGTCGGGCCCGACTATGAGGTTCTCACAACCTACGTCAAGTGCAGTGCTGAGCTGGACAAGATCAGTGAGAGGGCTATCGCCTGCCAGCTGACGGGAAGGTAGCCGCTCCCTTGTGACTTTCTGTTATCGCTCACTACCCCATCGTCAGGCACCGCGCCGGTATGTACTTCCTTTGGGTCTGTGAGTTCGAGGATTCCTGCAACCCTAACATCGGTGGCTTCGTCGCTCGAGACCCTTTCTTCAACCTCCTCACTCGGTACCCTCTCGTCCGTGTGTTGCTGATGTTACTACTGTCGCTGCAGGATGGAGGCCATCGGAATCTGCACTCGCTTCCCGCATACGTCTCATCTTCATCGCACCATCGTGGCCAAGGACCTCTACTCCCACCTCTGTCTGCAGGAAGACCTCCGACTCCCGAAATGCGTCAAGGTTGGTCGTATCTTACGGGAACCACAGACCTGGTCATGGCTATTTTGCAGGTCAGCCGAGGTTCGGTCATAACGTCAGCCCACTCCGCGGCCCAATCGGCCTTGGATAACCTCAGAATCCTCATGGACAACAGGCCCCTTGTGAGAGGTAGCCCTCCCCCCTCGCCCTCGTGTTGGTCGAATAGGGTCCCCTCCCGCAGGTGGTGTATGCAAGCTGGGCTACTCCTGGGAGGCCATGGACGTGCGCACTTTCAACGCCGAAGCCTCATCGTTGGCCAGTCAAATGCAGGACATCCTGCTTCAACCCACCTGCCGGAACGACTCTGTTTTGGTAGGCCTCGGGCGGCGGCGGCGGCTGCCGTTCCCTCCTGAAGGAGGTAGTGGTGGATGCCCAGGTCCAAGAGCGCGTGCCCAACAGTCTCGAGATGAGGTTCATCACCACTATGGGGGAGGTCCGACACGTGACCTACTCCACCTTCGCCAGAATCAGCGAGGATGGTCTCTATCGTGACTTCGAGAGGTCGATGGTAAGCACAGCAGGGCGTCGATCAGTCGGTCAGCAGCTTCCCTCAGGATCGGACAGAAGCCGCCCAAAGGTGGTTCAACGGCGACGTTGCCGGTCTGCAGGAGGTGAGATTTTCCTGCCCCCCTTCCGTGTCACCATTGTCACCCCTCAGGCGGAGAGCATATGCCATACCTGCATGCGGGCTTGGCAGCGATGGATGCTGACGGAGTCGGACCAGCCAGCGCCGGCCCTCCGATATGATTTTATCATCGGTCGTGATGAGAACGACAAAGTAAGCCTCGCCGTTATCACATCTTTCGCCGTAGTTCTGCGCCGTTGTCCAGTTGACGGTGTACCTCGGGGAGCTGTGTGAGCTTGGCTTCAGCATTATGGACTACCCCTATGCTGAGAGGGACGTCTTTGGTGCTGTGGTGGACTCCATCTCGTGGGACAGGCCCTGTCGCCACGCTGGTGTTAATAAACTGCAACCACAATCGCCACCATGTGGACTATGTAGCGAAGCATTATGTGATCAGGATTCCGGAAAGGAGTGGTATTACTCTGTCAGGTCTCAGCGGTGCGAAGCTTCCTGTGAAGCCGCCAACGGTATCTGAGGAGAGCATGCAGCACTAGGGGTCATGCTAGTGAGACATCACCATCAAGTTGCTCAAGTACTCGACCAAGCCCTCAGCCACTCGGCACTCGGACGCGTTCTCCTCCCGTAGGTTCCTGTGTCTGTTCCAGCCTGTAGAACTGTATGATGATACCCCCCACATGACAGCAGCTCCCTTGCGATACGCTGTCCTTGAAGACGTTGAAAACTCAACTGCTATCGTCGGCCAAGTTCTGCGTTGCTAGTTCGCGGGGCACCTGTTATCGTCAGTTGAGTGCTGTGGTTGTTAGTAATAGGATATGTCGCCTCACCTCTATCCCACCCGTTTGTGTACGGCAGTGACGATGATGATGCCTCTACTACTCTTGGCCTTATCCACAATGTCAACCGCTCAGGGAGGGCCTAGAAGGGGAGTTTATGACGGTGATGGCTCAGGAATACGCCAACTTCAGAGCACCAGCATCCTCAGAGAGTTGGTCTACAGCAGAGGTTGGTCCGTGCTGCTGTCCCTATTGCTTGGGATGCTCTTCCCGCAGGTGATACGACGGTTACAGCCAAGCTCTTCGGCCACATTGATCGGTATGCTTATTGGTTCATTGACCTCCTCGTGGGGACACCACAGCAGCGGACCAGCCTCATCGTCGACACTGGTGGCTTCTCCCTCCTGCCATCACGCCTTCACCCAAGTAGCATTCCTTCAGGTTCGACATTGCCGGGGTTCACCTGTGAGATACCCGGAGGCTCATGTTGGCACTCATATCGATCCACGCTTTGACATGAACAAGAGCTCGACGGCGCAGTGGCTGTCCTGCGACGAGTGCCCCTCTACTATTCGGACGCAGTGCAGGAACGACAAATGCTAGTAAGGCAGTCGACCATCGCCCTGTCTGTCGCCACAGCCTCTTCGTCAGTTACCATCAATCTTACACGGAGGGGTCCAGCATAGAAGGGTACTGGTTTAAAGACTACGTCAGTCTGGACGACCATGATGAGCTGAATCCAGCGGTGATGACTAAGCTTGGCTGCCACACAAGCGAGAATAAACTCTTCTACACTCAGAAGGCCAATGGTAATAGAAGGCGTGTGGGCTCGGCCGTTGGGGAGAGTTTGTCTCAGGTATCATGGGAATGGCGCCTCCGAGGGCCGACAGCCAGACAGTGCTGCAGACTCTCTTTAATTCGGAGAACAATAAGGTTGGAAGGTCTCAGGTTCGATCCCTGGCAATGGCTCTTTTCAGGTGGACAAAAGTATTTTCTCTATGTGTTTGGCGACCTGGGGAGGAGAGCTCGTCGTTGGTGGGTACAACGCCACCAAGCATACGTGAGTGGCGACACAGCAGAGGTCGAGTCTGTCAACTTTGCTTCTGTCCGCAGGTCATCGGTGAACTGGGTCCCAATGAGCACAGAGCGAGGTTTCTATTACCTTGATATCGAGTCCTTCGGCCTCTACCCGGAAGACCAGCCCTCCACCGTCAAGGGGGTTACCACCGTGAGTCGCCTTGTTGTAGCTTCTACGGTAGAGTGAGCAGCATTCGCGCAGGTGACGGACATAGCCACTGATAAGGATAGTTTTGGTAATGCCATGGTGGACTCTGGGACGACTTACACGTAAGAGCTTCGCTCCGCCTTTTTCGTCGCCATTCCCTGTCGGTCAGGTACCTCCCTCCGCAAATCGTCAAGAGCTTCACAGCTGCTGTAGACGAGGCGTGTAAGGACGGCGCTTGTGGAGGGGCCACTCGGAAGGACAGGACCTGTTGGGTGGTAATGAGTTGTGTTCAAGGCCTTCTCAATACGTTGTCATTTCCTTTTCTCAGTCGCCTGGTAATGACACTTCCTCGTTCCCAGTATTCCGGTTTACTATTGGGGGGAAGCACAGACTGTGGCACCCCACGTTTTACATGTGAGAAGGGAAGTTGTGGTATGAACTTTGGCAGGCGTGCGCGGGGATCGGGTGTGGGATAACGATGATAGTACGCGAGTCGCGTTCAGGTACAATAAAGCGAATAGCAATACGTACTGCTATACCCTGGAAGACAATCACGCGAGGGAGACGGTGCTGGGTAATCGGAAGGTCCCTGGATCGATCCACGGCACAGGCATTTTTAGGCGCATCGTGGATGCAAGGCCATGATATCATATTCGACCTCGAGGATCGGCGGCTTGGGTGGGCGGAGGCAGACTGTCCACAGTATGTTGAGAGGCCAGACCCTGTACAGGGCGCGATGCCTCCCTGGATGGACTCGGTGAGCTGCCATTCTCAGGAACGCTTCTTCTCTTTGCCTCATGCCGCCCCCTCAGACCTCCCCTTCTCCTCACCACAGTTTCATGCCGACACTGGCGCCAGCTATTCCGGCGGAGCAGGTCGAGTCGATAACGAAAGCCCCTCCACCTGCTTCTACTGGATTCGTGCCACTCGGTTCCTCGCCGCTCTCGGACGCCGGAGTTGCGGCAGTTGTTGTCGTTGCGGGGGTCCTCATCTTGGCGGCTTGTTGTGTAAGTTCTTTGCCATCTGCTGCTGCTGCGTACCGTCTGTGTAGGTTATGTGTTACGGCTGGCGTTCGAGGAAGAGAGGAGGAGTGTACCAACTGGGTGGGCTCCTTAGCTGTCACAGATCCTTCAACGCACGATGACCAACTTCAGGTGTCACACAAGAGCCCTACTCTCACCGATTCGAGGATATCGATGATGACTGGTCCTCCTCAACATCATCAGAGCCCCCGCATGATATCGAGGACGGCGATGGTGGTGGTGGTGGAAGGTCGAGGGAGTTGGACCTCCTTGGGGAGGGAGGACCCTCCGAGTCGCCTGGAGCCGGGGTAGGTTAGCGTTCCCATCACCTGTAGATCTACTGCTTTGCTCCAGGGCTCTTCCTCCTCCTCTAGTGCTGTAGCGTCAGGCAGTTGAGTTGGGACCTCTGCAGGGAGCCACGATGGTCTCCTATGATCTCGCCTGTCTCCCTTCGGTTCATCGCCCTCAAGTCAGTTCTACCACTGCCACTCCAATATCATCACCGCTACTAGTCGTCCCCTCCTGTTACCGTTGCCAGTCATCGTCCACTGTCATTAGCCACCTATTCGTCCTGTCTACAACAACGTTTTTCAACTCTTATCATCATCATCCACTCCTCGCTGTTGTGTTGAAGTCAGCCAATCCTGCGTACAGTTGAGGGCTCGGTGATGGTATCCCCTGCAGAAAAGGGGAGAGCCAGCCCTCGTCCTGGACGGAGCGTCGCTGCAAGCCCCTCTCCGACGGTCGGTGGTGGTCCCTCAGTCTCCTCCCTCCGAGCCAGGGGGGCTTCCTGTGCTGCCGAGGGGCCCCGCTAGGCTCACTGCTGGGGCCTCGATACCCACTGTGTTCGACAGGAAGTTCCATGCGGGCGACTACCTCCATCACACCCCATCAGACGACACCCGAGGTGAAGCCGGCCGCTGGCTCTCGCCGTCGGCTGTTGTCTATCAGGCCGCCCCTTGGCAGCACTGCATCCTCGTTACTGTCCTCCACCTACCGGGACGCCGTTGATGAAGGACGTCTCCTAGCCGAGATGGAATCGGTATCTTTGGTTGACGTATGTCATTGACGGAATAACGGACTGGGCTGCAGTCATGCCCTCAGCCTTATGGAAGGGGGAGCTACTGCGCGATGGTCCCCGCTGAGGTCTGGAAGAACCTTCGTCGATTCCTGCCGAGAGTCGGCCGCGAAAGGAGGGCAACCGAGGAGGAGGCGGCCCGATTGAGCCACACTCTGGACGGCTACAAGTAGGCCCGACGATGCTGGGCTGTCGATGAGGATACATCAGCCCATTACAGACAGTTGGAGGACCTCGAGTTCAGAGTTGCGAAGTTGAAGGCCGAGAGAATTGAACTACTGAGGGTGAGGTGCATGCCCGTGCCTGGTGAGGGGCCATGCCTTGAGCCCTCAGGACAGGGCCGTAATAGAGTCCGACTGGTCGTCTCGGTATTCCTTGGTGGAGAGGCTACGTGGTGGGCTCAGTAGGACTGGAAAATGGCAGGAAGCATTGGACAGCCTGTGGGTGTTGGGGTGTCGTTCTGACCAGCCCAATCGGTCAGGTCCGATAGAGTGACCGCAGCCGAGGAGCTTCGACGGAAGCTTGAAACGGGTATGACCGCAGTAGAAGAGGAAGGTCCAGCCGTGGGAATAGAACCCGCGGCCTCGCCGGTGACGGCCTGCGAGATTGTCCACCGCTCCACCAAGGAGTTGAACGGGAAGTTATACGTGCTGACGGTGTGGCTTCATCTGTATGAGCATGACAAGGCGGACGGCCAGGGAGGGCGCTGCCCGCACGGCGGCACCTTCATAGCACCCGAGGGCCTCGTCAAAGGGTACTGCTCTATTCAGCTATGAGTCCCCTCCAACCCCCCTCGATCCTCAGCGGCACAGTACTCGCAAGGGCCCTACTCGAAGGGTGTGCCGGCGAGACCGGTGGTTCTCCGTCCTCCCTCATCGTCGTCCTCAGCGATCTGGAGGGCGTCACTCTACTAGAGAAAATCAGTCTGGCACGGCAGACGCCAATGTCCGCTGCTGAGGTGAAGCGCATGGCAGCTAGCATCACCCTCGGGTTAGAAGGGGATATACAGGTAGTAGTGGAGTCACCCTCACCCCGTGGCCCGCAGCAGCAGAGGCTCCTCAGATCGAGGCTCCGGGCGACGAGGCATCCCTGAGGAGGAGAGCACTGTACTCCCGGCCTCGTTAGTGTGCCCAGAAGACGCCCTCTTGTCCAGGGTACCACCGGTTCATGCGTGGATACCAGTGGTCCTGAGTACGGACCAGACGGTCACCAGCGTGGATGAGTGGTTGAAGCTTCAAGTGTGGCTGCTGTCCTTGGACCGTGGCTTGGCTGTCTTCAGACTGCTAGACGCCACCGCCGGCATCATGTAATGGTACATCCCCTCAGCAGTGAAGAACAACTGGCTAGGTACACTCTGGGTGTGTGTATGGACACCGCCGGGGAGGCAGCAGCCTTGGTGGAGGGGATAGCCTCTCGATTGGTTGGGATTCGGCACAGGTAACCGAGTACCACCTTTCGCCCAATTCGTCTGCCCAGACGTTCTGGCGGCCGCTTGCGAGACATCATCCTGGCCCCCACCAGCACGTCCTCGAGAGGAGGGCCATCCATCAACCCGAAGCTCGGAGGGCTGTGGAGCAGACTGTCCTCCTGTAGTTATCCTCAACTCCAGCAACAACCCCCTTCCCGATTCGCCCCTCGGTAACAGTAAATCTCTTCGGCCAGGATACTCGGGTCAGGTCGTGAGCAGCAGCCATCGCGAGATGAGTACCCCACTGCCTGCGAGCCCCCCCATCCGACTCACCCCTCGAGCGGGACGGCAAGCCTGTTCTACTCAGACCGATCAGTGATACACCGAGAGTCGCGGCTCCTGCCAAGCCCCTCCCCGTGGCCGTGGTGACCAGGTTGGTGAGTGGAACGTCCCCTGTCACCCTTCCAAGGGGCGGTACAGATATCTTGGTCGCCGCCGAGCTCGACAGCCCCGGAGACCGCACTACTTCGAGTCTCGGCATCCCAGCAGACCGAGGCACCCCTCCTGATGGACGTGCTGTGGTAGAGTATTTCAACCCCTGGTGACCACTCCAATGTTGTCCTTTCGCCAGCTATGCCCCTATGAGACGAGAGACTGTTGCGGTCGGCCAACTGGACATGGCTGAGGTGTGCCGTAGAGTATCCGAAGGCCCGGGCTTCTCGGAAGACATCGATCGGCTGCCACAACTGGCCAAGGCCGCTATCGAGGGTGAGTGTTTCCGCGCAGTCGTACTGTGGACGAAGGGCGAGTGATCTCCTGCAGACCCGACAGTGCTGTCCTCTCTCCCACTGGCTGACTTCAAGAGCATCCTGCGGCTTATCTCGACGTCTTTGAACCTCTCCTCCGCAGGGGAGGTGTCCATCGCCCCTAGCGAGTTCGCCATTTCTTCTCCGGCATGGTCAGTATAGCCGTTATGCCATCAGGGTTGAGTTGTGTTTTCGCGAGTGAAGGCACTAGACTTGAGCCCACCGCCATCGGGTGCGCCTCGACAAGGCAGCCACCCCAGGTGTGATGATTTCTTATCACGTAAAGGGTCAGGTCTTCCTATCGCTGCTTCGACGTCCCATGCCTTCCCGGAATGACCGAGGCGGACCAACAGACGAAAGGGTCGGCTATTACTCGGAAGTAGAGAGCTCGATGGTGAGGGATCTGGCCTCGGACTGGCTTCATGAGATGACCAAAAGTGAAGATGCCCAGCCGAGCAGCAAAAGTCAGCTGAGTTGAAGCCGTTAATATTCGGACATAGTTGCGGTCAGGGAGGGAGGCAGCCTTGCCGGCGGTGACGAACCCAACGCCCTACTCGAACGACTACTCGAAGTTCCGACGAGTGGAAGCGGAGATGAAGGCCAAGGAAGAGGACGACGCGAAGAGGGCCAAGGAAGCGGAGGAACTCCGAGAGGCCCAGCAGCGGTGCCCTCTGGACCATGAACATGGTAGGCGGGCAGCTCTCGACAGCCCACGAGGAGTGCGAGCCAGCAGGTCCTGAGTGTATCGAAATGGTGAAGTCGGCTGCACTGGGAGGCTGCTCGCATGACCATCGGAAGGAGCAGCAGCTCTTCGACATGCCAACCAAGGAGAAAAGCTTCAGGGTATCCCCTCCCCATATCCGTGGTGGCTGTTGGCACGCTCGTTCAGGCGCCGACACGATGCGGCAGAAGGCCAATGAGTACCTTCGAGAGGGGAACTGTGGGTTGGCGGCGGTGTGGTATCGGAAGGCGTTGCTCAACTTCGACTACTGTTTTCCGGACACCAAAGCCGAGCGAGAATGGTTCAACTCGAGCAAACTGGTAAGTGCTGTCTCCAATACCGTAACATGGCGAACTCCTGATCAGAAGTGCCATGTTTCCTTTGCAATTTGCAAGTACAAGCTGGAGGAGTTCGATGAGGTCCTCATACAAGCCCGCCAGGTTGCTCAGCAGAATCCACCCTCCCGCACCGTCCTGTCGTTATGTGTAGGCCCTGAGGATCAACCCGAAGAACGTGAAGGCCCTCTACTGGCAGGGTATGGTCTACATGAAGTATAAGAATGACTTTAAGAGCGCGAAGAAGTCCCTGAAGGCCGCGTAGGGACGCTGGTGGTCGGCCATTTCGACCGACCTGAGTAAATCAGGTACCATCTGTGCCCAAGCGACCCTGGCATCCGGAAGGCACTGAGCGAGTTGAAGGATGAGAGGCGGAGGTACGCCGGTGACCTGTTGCTGCTGCTTCACCTGATCTTGGCAGATACGCTTCGAAGACCTCCAAGTTGGCCGAGACGATGATGGCTCAGCAGGAAGATCGAGAGACGGCGGAGAAGGGTGATGGCGAGGAGATCTCAACGGAGGAAGACGACCATGGCGAAGCGAGCGTGGAAGAGGCTGCCGAGGCGACCAGCCACACAGGGGAGCCTGACGAGGAAAGCATCCCAGTATCTCTTTGGGAAGAAGTAGCGCCAGACGAAGACAAACCTGCTGCTACTGCCGAGGAGGCCGCGGGACGGGAGAGGTCGAAGGCGATGCAGAGCACTGTATTGAAGTTACTCATCATAGCAGTGACAGTTCTGATGGCATCATTAGCGTACCTGATACAGTCAGTCAAGCAGGGGAGTATCCAACCAAGGCCCCTTGGCCCTGACTAGCAGCTCGTCAGTTCCGCGTTGGGTCTCCTTTTCTACTGAGCTCAGTTTCTTTTAACCACTATCAAATACCTTTTCATGTCTCGAAAAACTACCTCTAGTGGCACCCCGTTTTTTCGGACGGAGCGAAATCGTTGCCGTTTTGGCACACTGCCTCCCTTCCTTGGCAAAGCCCAGCACAAGTCCCCCCTTCGTTCGTGCTCGAATCCGAGGGCCAAAGTGGTTACCTGAGCGCTGGAGGCCAGTCGTACCAGCAAGGCCGCCCTCCCTTCACCGGTGCTGCTGCAGCGGCCTCGCTGTTGGCCAGCGTAAGCTTGGCTCTCCTGTCCTCGAGTACCCCCTCCGAGGCAGAGACTAGCTGCGAGGAGGTTGCCGACAGCAGCGCATCGACGGACTTCAGAGGGGTCTTCAAGTCGCTCGAGTCCTCGGTGGTGTTGCTCTACGCCAGCCCGCAGGGAGGGAACCCTCCAGGCACTCAGATTGGGACAGCGTTCGTCTATAAAGAGGAGAAGGGAAGGACTTATCTCATCAGTGCGGCTCACACATTGCGAAAGCGGATAGGCTTTGCACAGGGTGGGGTCGACCCTCGTCTCGGTGACGTCCTCTGGGTGAGGTTGCCACAGAGTGGCCGGTGGGAGGAGGTCAAACTTGAGGGCAAAACCGAAGGTACCGAATTCTCTCGGGCAGCCCACTTCGTGAGTTCTATTTCTCAGAGGGCGACGTGGCGGTGTTCTCGTTACAGGCGAGCGATGAGCTCAAACCCGTTGAGGATGGCAGTGAGCATTTGCCGGATCGAGGTAGCCCTCCCTTTCACAGCTTCTAGGGATAGCAGCTGCTACTTCGTCTCAGGGACTTGGGTTTGCACCCTAGGAGGCGGCGCTGGTGGAGGCGATGACCTTGCTGGTGCCGTGGGTGTCGTCAGCAACCCAAGGCAGAGCTTTACCGAAGGGTGAGGGCCACGCCAATGTGGTGTCCTTGACTTCGCTCCGCTCAGGTCCATCGACAACTGTTCTCGCCGTTGGCGCTTCATACAGCTCAGCGTCACCACATTACCAGGTGCCCCTCGCGGGCTACTCGCAGCCTGTCCGTCTACTCCTCTCGTCAGGCATGTCCGGGTCGCCCGCTGTGACGAATGATGGCCGATGCATCGGTATGATTGTCAAGAAGTGTGGCGAGTTCGGGTAGGTGATTGAAGACTCGCGCATGCTCCTCTGTCACCACCCGCCTGGCCAGGTTGGCCCTTCCTCTTCAACTTGTGAGGCACATAGCTGACGCGATCACGACCAACGGCTACTGGAGTCCAGCCCTATCTTGGGATGGTTATTACCAACAGAAACGATGACGCCGCCGCCGGATACGGTATGTCGTATTTCACGCGCTTGCTGGTCGTCGTCGTGCATTGGCTTGGCCTGTCAGGGACCCAAGACGTCGTTCGCATCGTCCAAGTGAAGGGCCAGACCCCTGCTGCAAAAGCGGGGCTGCGAGTCGGCGACATCATCGAGGGCATCGATGGCCGGGAGGTTCGATCCGTCTACGACGTTTACGAGACCCTAGGGGTCCAATGCGGGTCTCCAGCGCAACTTAAAATCAAGCGCGGTGAGAAGACTTTCACTACCAAGGTGGTCAGTGTATCCGAAAAACGAGTGAGGTAGAGGTTTCCTCTCAATTCTGACTACGTTTTGAGTTCACAGAGTGGTGAGGATCCTCGCTACATCGAGGATGGGGGCCTCCGCGATGATGCTGCCACAATCACGTCGCCCTTCTCATCACGTTCTAACAAGCCCCGGTATCGTAATTATTTGCAATAATTCCGATGATGATGTTTGGAATCACACGGGAGGCCTTCCACCAGTGTAGTGCGGTTTCAATGCACTAAGAATTCCAATGCATGTTATTTTGAAAGATCGCGTAGTGAAGCGCTAAGGCCCGAACTAAGAACAACTCTGAACATTCATAAGGTTGAAATGAGTAACTTGCCGCCCTGCTATGAGGAATTCATCGACTTCTCGCTCTGCAGCACGAAGTAGTTCAACGGACCTGTCCATACATCCCTTCGAAGGACGTCCCCCATCTCCATACTCTCGCTTGAAGCATTCTGAGAAGGAAAATCAGGATGGGATCGCAGCTGAATCACACCGACTGGGCGGGACTAACCCCAAGACTCGTACGCAGATCCTGATTCCGAAATCACGGTGGACGAGTTGACACAGAGCTGGGTTCAGTGAAGGTCAGATTCGAAGCCACTGAGTTTGAGTTGCCAATTCTGAGTCACACGCTCCAGTGATGCGATCATGATCGACTGACTCACACCTCGAATCAAGCTCTCGAGTCAATAAATATTTAGGCATTTTTTCGGAATCGGGTTTTCATGGAACTCCTTCCTGTGGCCCCGAGGAAGCTGTCCGATTTGAGCTCTGCTAGGCAAACCCCCGTGAAAGGCGACCCTGATGGGCAATGCCGTCCATGGAGTTCCTGAACCATCAACACACCTTGTCAGTCATCCAGGCGAGGACGCCCATCAGCTCATCCCCGTCTCCGCTATCCGACTGCTCAGACGACGAGCTCTTCATAAGGGACAGCGCTTCCTAGAGAGAGTCATGACGGAAGCTCGTGGTTGGAGGGTTGAACTCGCCTTAGTCCAGGATACAGTTCGGGCCTCGATGGTCACGCTGAGGCTCTCTGATGCATCATCGTCGTCGTCGTCGTAGGGCTGCTCCAGTTTATTAAATTTAACCTTCTTCAGAAGCTCTCTTTCGGGGAACATCGGATTGCCCGAGGAGAAGGTGAGAGATACACTGTAACTGAACCGAATGAAACGTTTCACAAAATACGAGCGGCGGCCACCACACAGTAAAGCTCGGAAGGCTGCTCCACCAGTAGCAATGGTGCATTAAATGTACTGCATTTGTTGTCAGTCATCGGAACGGTTTTCCACCATTTGCAAGTTCCATCGGAAACCCTCCATTCCTGGCCGTAGAGATCTTACGAGCCCAAGTCGTCGATGTTGTCATCAACGGTGAAGTCCGCGACATACTGAAACGCTCGAAACTCAACTTCAGTGACGAGCACCAACGGGTGGCCGGTGAAAACCTGACAGCACAGCTGGTGGAAGCAACGGTCTGATAAAGGCCAACCTGCAGCCAAAAGTTTGGTATTCTGCGGAGGAGGAGGGCCCGGGCTTCGTACAACGGCCGCTTTTGCGAGTCGAATCTTCGCTGTACCTAAGCTCGAGAGGCAAGCCTTGACGAGAGTCTTCAGTGTGCATGTGAAAGAGAGGTGGTCACTTTGATGAGCTCTCGACAACAGTCTCTATCAACAGCGTCGATAGCGGCTTGCGAGCCTTCCAGCTCCTCCATCAGTGACGGCCGGCGAGAGCGTTTCTCGCCCTGTTCCGAGTCTGTGGTTCCACTCTGTGCGGAAGATCGTTTCATGTGTGACTTCTAAGATCGAAGCTGCATGCGGCTCCGTTACTGCGAAGAGTCCCGAACGGCTTCAGGGGGCCGGAGGGCGGGCCCGCCGCCCAAGGTTGATCACACTCCAGGACACAACACCACAGTCGGATGAGAGACGGCAGCATGCGACTGACCCCTAGTGAGTCTGCAGAGAGGCCTTCAGGTGAGAGCCTATCTCTAAAAGAAGAGCTGGGGTGGTGTTCCAATGGCGGCAATGATTGAAGGTCTCACTGTTCTTGAGGCGGGCCATGATGATCAGGAAAGAGGCTAAGTCGATATCATCCTCATCACCGATAACAGAGCCAGATGCTTCTCCCGCGTCGCCAATGACCTGTTACCGCGAATGACCCTTCACTATAGCGAGAGCAGTCCCTTAGTGGACCGCATGCACATAGACGATCAGCGGCCTACACGCTACCTCTCGTGAAAACTCTTCTCGTTGCACATTGTTGATGGACTTCCGTCCACTGAAGGACTTCCGTCCACTGAAGGACTTCCGTCCACCGAGGGACTTTCGAGCACTGAAGGACTTTCGTCCACTGAAGGACTTCCGTCCACTGACGCTCGGTATCATCAACGACCTGTCCAGGACAACCTGTCGGATTCCCTTTGATCGCCCCCTAACGAACGACGCTACGAGACTCGTACTTTTGGGATTATGAGCGCTTTCCTCTACCCGGGCGAAGACGAAGATCAGACCAGCGGAGGGGAGGGCGTGAAATTCATCTAGCAATCACTATCGCTGTGAGCCCGCTACTCGGGATGCTCAACTTACGCGATGCAGTCCCTCAAGGCAGTATTTAGCTCAGCGAGGCTCGCGCGGCCGACGTGTTCGTGGTCGCAGCTCTCGAAGGCGTCCCTGTACTGGGCTACCTCAGCCGAGGAAAAAGGCAGCAATGGTAGGATCTGATAGATTGGGAGTTCGGAGTGTTGCGTGATCAGTCCAACCTCGTTGAGTCGATGCTCGTCCTTGACCAGCCGCCAAATCTCCGCCTTCAGAAGGTCGTACCGGACCACTTTGACGCTATCAGACCCCGCACAAAGTCTATCGAGGGTGATGGCGAAGCGAGCCTCAGAGAACGCCGCATCACCGGGCGCAAACCCGACCTTCGTGAACGCCTGCCATTAACAGGAGGGTTCGGGTTGAGCATAATCGGACCAGCAGTCGGGAAGGCGGAGTGGGTCCGCGGCACCTCTCTGACGCTTCGAGCCAGCACGATGGGCTCGACGCTTCGGGACTGCCCAACGCCCGCCCTCAGACTAGTCGATCGACTTCTTCGCTCCTTCACCAGCTGGGAGTCCTCCACAAGGACCTTGTCTATCGCCGAGCTCACCTCCAATGGAACTGGGACGGCTTCAATCTGGTCAGAAAAACAAAGTGACATGGGGTGATTAGTAGTCGGATTTGACTCCGAGTCCTCACACAAGGTCTGGTCCCTTCCCGACTCAGCGCCCGTTGAACCATCCTCATCCGTTGTGCCGCTGTCCCCTCGGCCTCCTCCTCGCTGTCGGAGGTCAACCGAATGGAACTTCTGCTGCGCGAAAATTGTATTCCTTGGCGCGCCGCTCCTGGTGAGAGATGATCAGGAGTCCTTCGAGTAGCACGGCCAGCGCTACTCGATCCACTGATGGGACGCTTCGACTCGCCAACGTCCCCTGCAACCCTGCAGTATCTACACCGGCTTCGTGCAAGGACCACTCCGCTCGTCTCAGTGGATACTTCCCCCAAATCTTTTCCATCTCCTCCGCATCAACCTCCTTCTTCACGACCTCACTCAGCCTGCGCTCGCTCAAAGATACGCTTTCCTCCCGGAGGAGGGTAGCGTTGCCTCTCCCGACAACCCAGCCGATATGGGCGAGAGAATCGGCGAACCTGGCGGAGCGAGCTCGTGGGGTACTTTAATACCACCGACCACAAGGTGCTTCACAACGCACGAAGGTTGGTCTATCGGACCTGGTGAGATCTCCGTCGTCCGCGGCTTCATCGCTTGGCCTGATCATTCTGAGATCGCCGCTGATGAAGGCTCGCGGCAGGCGCTCCTCGCTGAGACTTGCAAAGATGGAGTGTCGTCCAGCTGGGGTTTTGGGCTCCAAAATCATCGACTGTGACCGCAGCGAAAGTCGCGCAGCGGCATGCCGGTCTGGTGACCTCACCAAAGCAACAGAAGGAGCCTCTTCTCCTCTCACACGCCGCAGCAAGTCTCCGATCCCGAGCCGGCACTGAGCCCGCATCTCTGTCGGCTCTTCGTCTTCCCGTGCCGACGTTACGATCGTCATTCGGATCATCAGATCTGCGTCAACAGCCGCGGCGGTTGACGGCACGGCAGTCCTGTGGGTGGGCAGGCTAATGAGGGCCCTAGGGAAGGTATCCTACACGACGATGCCTTCCTCCATCTTGAAATCTTGCAACTTCTCGCCATTCCCACACGCCCATTTACGCCACTCTGCCAGTGCGGTCGCTTCCTCGGCTCCTTCCTCGTGAACGGACAACTCGACCAAAGTATCATCCACACCGCAGATTCGCCGGAGGAGTTTCGAATTTTCAATACCGTGTACTCGAAGCCTCAGCAGAAGCACGGCCTGAGCCGGACAGAACTCCGCCCTTCTCCAGGAAAGATACTCACAGCTGTTCCAGCGTTCCACTGCTGGTCTGTTGAATCCCCGGTGGGAGGCGTGACGGGCGCCTTCAAGGAGCTGGTTCGACCAAAGAATTCCCTGCTCGGCAGTGTGAGGAGCTCCAGCCATAGTTGGGGCAGTGGTGACGCGACGCCAAGATACGTCCAGTCCCTAGGAGCATGGAAGATTCTCTTCGCTCCGCCGTGCAGACGCTCACTCGGGGACCCACAGACCCGTGGACGGCTGCACTGGTCTAATCTTGAGCCGCCCAAGACCGTTGCGATCGTCAGGAGAGCAGTCCACTGTGCCGGGGTTCGGCATGTCCATACACAACCACCCCTTCAGCAAGGGCGGCGAGGCGGCGTACGAGGAGGACGGAGCGGAGTTGGGGAGGTCACCGCACCACCGTCGCCCAGTAGCTCTGATTTGGTGTCGTATCTCCTGTTGTTGCGCCGATCGAGACGCCAGCTCAGAAAGATCTACGAAGAGGAAGGTGAGGCTGTCGTCTGTGGGTCCGAAGGCACAGGTTCGAACCCCGGCCCCGGCAGGGATCTGATGATCTTTACCCAAGTCGCACATCGCTATTGTCTGTTCTCGCTGTGCTGGGAGGCTCTCAGCGCTGTCCCCTTTGCAAGGACTGCTTGCCTGGTAACACAGGCTGAGAGTCGCCTGACGACGGAGCGATGCAGCTCCCCGCGCGGCGATGACGACACACCTGCACGGCGCCTGTCGCCCTCGCCCAGCGCTGGGTCGAATTTGCGTCGTCCGCGAGGATCCAAAAGACACGCAAGGCGTGAATCTGGCAGGACACTGAAACGGAGGGAGGGGGCAAAAGCACCTTACCGCCACCCTGCCATCACCACCCCCCTCATCAAGAGGGGCATGCAGCTCGTAGTGCGTGCCGAGAAGACAGAAGCGGATAATCAAAGCCTGAATAGAGAACGTCGTGGTGAGCGACAGCAGCAAGCAGCCCTACGATGGGGATCGCTCCGTCGGGCGTTACTGCAGCCAGAGGGAGCCTGAAGGTGTTATCAAAGGTGGTGATAGGAGAGGCTCACTCCGCCACTTCCGTGATGTAGAGCATGACTCGCCACCGCAGCTTCACTTTGACTTCCGCCGGCTGGCTCGAATCGGTTCTACGACCAGTGTACTGAAGCGGAGTGCTAGCAGCGCAGGGAATTACTTCAACGGGAGTTGCTCCCCAGACTCGGGCTCCAGCGCTGAGTGGCTACCCAGGAAGCTCACGCCCGGCGGGAGGAAGCCCACGACGCTGGCTCCTCCTGCTTCCACTGCTGGGGCTTCAACCTTGCCCACGGCAGCCAGAATATTTATGAAACCTCGGGCCTTGTAGAAGTCGACCTCCCCCGGCACGGTGGAAAGTTCATCGTGCATCGGGCGAGGTCCTGATGGGTGAGGATGGGGAGCTCTGTCAGGGGCCTAGGTCGTCTACCTCCCAACGCAGCAGCGGAAGCCTTCGCCACGTTACCAAGGTCTTCGAGCGCCAAGTGTAGCCGGTAGCATTGTGAGCACGTGCGAATGAGCCGATACCGATCCTCAGCGGACCCACCACGAAGGGGACACATGCCGGGTAGCAGGAGCTGAGCAGAGCTGGGGCACGACATCAGCTGCAGCAGATGGTTGCCCGATCGATGCAGCGCATTGGCCGCCACTCGGAACCTACTGAAGGCAGTGACACAGCCCGGTCACGGTCTGGGGCAAACTGCCTTACGGGAGTGATGGAAAGCTGCCGCCGCAGGACCCACACCTGTACAGCTGGCGGGCCCCTGTCTCAGGAACCGAACGCTCTTCCAGCGTCTGTGGAGGAAAGCCCAACCTAATGGGGATGGCTCATTGACATTGCCACCAGGCCCTCACTCGCTGCTCGCCTCGGAACCGCCCCACAGGCTCGGGGGCCTCTGCTGCTGGGCGACCATCGGAGAACGTATCTTGCGACCGCTGACCCCCTCAAGGCTGTCGATAGTGAGAAGCCAGTAAAGAGCATCTCCTCGGGAGCTCCTGGCGGGAGACCGACGAGCGAACGACAGGGTCATCTGAGTCACCCGCAGGCCTCGGACCTGAAGGAGATGGTGAAAAAACTTCCCCACTGATGCGACACCCACCTGCAGCAGCCAGTCCACCAGTGCTCTAACGGAGGCTTCCACCTCCTCCGGGCACTTGGACACGACGGTTTCGGCTCCTGAGTCGGGCGCCCTGCTCAAGACGCTTCTCTGGCGTGCACACCGTCATGCCGCCACTCCGCTCGGATTCTGCCGAAGTGTGCGGAGGAGGAGGACCCTGTGATGTAGGTCACGTGCAAGGTCGCAGCTGGAGACCTCCCGCCCGGCAGGATACTCGGCGATTTTTGCATCACCTGCAGGTGCGATGAAGCGGTCATCTAGCCTGTCAGCCTCAGGCTCACCCGCAGCCCTCCATCCTTACGGTTCAGCTCAGACGCCAACTCCACAGGGGACAACCAAGTCCTCACGGTCTTGCCGGGTACTAGGTCTCGCAGTTGCAAACAGCAAGGAGTGTCCGACTTAACGCTAGCATTGGTGAATCGGGCTAACACCTACCAGCCGACTGATGCTACAATTCCCGAGCAGGAGCAAGCACCTCCTTGTCAGTGAATCTTCGGGTGGCTCTGAGGCGACCCGTACGGTCCGTGAAGAGCCATACGGCAGTCTGGTGGAGCAGCGGAGTTCTCTTTTCCTCCTCTGCTGAATCCTCCGGCAGGTCAAGGCCGAGGATGAGCGTTTCGGGTAGCCAGACGGGTAGAGGGAAGTCGGGCCGGCGAGGCCTGGTCGTTGCCCTTAAAGAAGGGATTCGATTTGACTCTACTCCGAGGAGCAAACGGGGTTAGCGTACTGCTGCTCGGCAGCCAGGAGCGGTTTGGCCAGCAGCTGGAAGACTTCGACCGCTGACTCGCAGCGCCTCCGGCCCTCGGTGTTCGATCTTGACGTTTTCCTGTCTGCCATGATCCGGATATCTTTGGGGCTTCGGTAATCGAATTTCGATTATCGAAATTCTACAAAAGGGACCCACGACGCTCACGGCTTCGCACGCCCGAGTTGAGTGACTCAACCCATCTGTAGCTAGTTTCAATCTAATCTAGAAATTCAGAATGTAGAAGATCGTGGAGCCCGCAACCCAACACGTTCGGAGAATATTAGATTGAATCAAATCATGGGGCCCTGATCAGAGAACTCAGGTATAGTGCGGCTCGCTGAGGTTACCCGAAATCGGATTTCACCGCTCGCCGCCTGCCCCAAGAAGCGGGAGTTATCGATAGAGGCACGCTCCCTGCAGCCTCCGCATAATTCATCTCGTCGACGGAATATTTTCGCTACGGAGCCACCGAATGCCGATAACGGTGGTGTAGCGCCAAAGAGTGGTCTGTGGGCCTATTCTCAGTGGGCTGAAAGCAGTGACCATCATGGACGTGGTAGAGTCCAAAGCAGAAACCATTGCTGTTGCAGTAACAACCATACTTCGATGTGGCACGCAGTGATAGCGCAATGATCTCGACAATAGTCGCCGGCCATAAGATCACAAAAGGGAGAGTCTCCCCGACTTATGTTTGGGCTCACCCTTCCGTCTCCCGAAACATAGATAACATGGAAGATCTCCGAGCGTGAGGATGTGAGTTGATACATTTCGCGCGCCACTTGAATCATACGCCCTGCAGAAGTGCCGTATGATAGGATGTGATATACGCGTACGTAGAGTTGCAACCCGGTGACAACTTTTCTACCGGCCCACAGGGAGTCAACGTCTCGGAGGCGCTCTTATTGTGAACGGGAAGGCAAACGGAGGAGAGGTTCCGCTCACGACAAGCGGTGTCGATTTGGCGCGCTCCAAGCTTTCGGTCGACCACTCAAGCGCGGTCCTACCGGGGAGGGATTCTGTCGGAGGAGATCTCGTTAACCTTCTACGCTGCGTCGCCTACGTGGTGCAAGGAAATAACACATGCTTTCCTGCTTCGAGAAGCGACCTCACCGAGCTCGGCGGTATTTGTCCACATGTGTTATGCAGAGTTGTTATATGCTTATCTAAAGCTATTGAGCATTGCTGCTTTGATGCTTTCTTATGTGTGATAATGCTGAGAGCTAAGAATGGTATTTGTCTCTACAGTTGCACTGCTTTGCCATTAGTTATGCTGTCTACACAGTTGCACGCATACTCAAGGAGTTCTTGGCGCCTCCCTTCACTCTTGCGTTAGAGCCAACTGGAATACGTAACACAGGTTGAGGAACAGAAATCCCGTATAGAGTTCCCCCTCCTTCTAAGAGGTCGCTTCTACATCGTGTTTCCGGTGGAAACCGTGTCGCCGAGAGAATCACTGTCACTACCATGATGCCGTCTAAGATCGCAGCAGTGACATCACTTGCTACCACACTTTGGGCGGGAACACTTCATAAGCAAATTGCCGTTGAATCAACGGCGTTGACGGTCGAAGAGAAAGCCCCCTCGGGAATTCTGCAGGAAAGTGTTGATTCTTCTGAGAGGCCGGTTTCCCATCGACAGCCCGTTCTCCATGGAGACCGACTGTCCCGCGTAGACGAACGCACGTAATCACTTCTGCCTCCGCGATCCCAGTTCCTGGCTCCTTTGTGACTACAGCATCACTCGCTACCAAAAGGCGCTGTGCCAGTGTAGGCTCGAGCTCTGATGGCGACCGACTACTTCGAACCTAACGTCACCTGTTAAATGCGGTTCTCATCGCTTTTGGAGGAGGCTACGTTCTACTTGAGTTCTGTCTCGCCAATGACGCAATTGTGCGTCTTGAGGACCTTCTGGAAGAGCAGTTCGCGACGAGAATCAACATAGAGCTCATCACGAGTCTATCGTCGCTCTATTAGTCTGATAGTATTAGATACATCCTCAGGCGGGCCTTGGCTGCAATATGGCATTTATCTCTAAAACTTACCTCTGCAGCAGAGGCTCTGCCGCGTGCGATTCCCGAGGGAGACTGTCTCTTACAGATTTCCGGTCTCCTTGCTTGTGGTTTGGTGCTCTCCGCTGTGCTCGAGACCAGGCACTTCCACCATGAAATACGTGGCGTAGCACACCTTTTCCTGTGTGCTGCGTCCTATGCCACCTGATACCCCTGAATTTCGGGTTCCGAGAGGCACAACATGGAGGAATCGTTGAGATGGAGACAGCGTGACGTTGTGAGTCATGGATGAAGTAGACAGATTAGCTATATTAGCGAGCGGCCCGCATTCCTGCCAAGCCAGTGCCCGGCCTCTCTTTACTTGGCCTCCCGAATCTCTATGTCGCGTTCTGAAATTAGAACGGAGGAGAGACGACTACATTGCTCCGAGCTCGATTGGTGCATGGCTGACTGAGATTCTCAGTCTGAGTATCACGCCCGAATTGCGCATGATTGCGAAACCTACCGGCCTTGAATGACACTGGTGTTCTCTACTTCTTCTCAGGCTTTACTTTTCGTTCGAGTATGTTCATCACTCCGGGGCACCTGGTCTCGGTCCTACTTTTCCCCACGGTAGTCGCTCAACGGCCCAAAAGCCCAAACTCTCGGTTCCTCGATGGAAGCGCCGTGCCACAAGCTGATACCCCCCCGGCTGAGGACAATGGTGATTCTACTTTCTGGGTGGAAATGGCAGGTCTAGTGCGAGCCGAAGTGAGTTCTCTGGCTATCGATGACGGCAGTATGCCACCAGGACTGGCTACCGCAGTCGTGGACGATAATCACCCTTTCTGGGGGTGGCTGGCAGCTGAAATGCAGGAAACCTTCGGCTCTCTGGCCATCAACGACACCGACACTCTACCCCCTTTGGGCAGCAACACGCTTGAGAACTACGAGAAAATTCTCGGGTCGTTCCTCGCGGCCCAGAGCTTCGACAACCCAAGTGCCTACAGGGATGGGCCCCCTCCGGGAGTCAAAACCGAAGATGATTATAATAATCCTTTTGTAACATGGTGGGAACATATCACGTTCCTCTTAAGCCAATGGTTGAGATAGGAGTAGCTTTTTCATTCACAGCGGGTAACCATTGCTACAATGACATTCTTGACAAAATGACAACTCGTCAGTGGTAGCACCATTTGGTGATATACTCACACTGTCAGTGACTTACTGACGATCTCCGAGGCGCCCAACGCCCGGCGTCATTAGAGACCACTGTGGTCTCTGTGGTCTGACCACTGTGGACCACAGACTGACCACGGACCGCAGTCTGTGGTCTGACGGTCAGACCCTCTTCGGTCAGCCTCTGGCCATATTCGGTCTACCTGGCTTTTTCGACTAAACTTCTTTCCCTCGCAAGAATACTCGTGTTGATTCAATCGAATGTGGGTGCCTTGGGAACCCTGGGGTGGGGACTGCGCGTGAGTCCCAGATGACAGCCTTACAACGAATCTGCACGTGCTAGACAGCCTTCCGTTGGCAAATGGTTCGCCATGGAACCAGAAAGTGCGAAGTGTTGGAAAGGAACCACAGCAACTATCACCGTGGCGATTAGTGCTCTCCCAGACGAAAGCACCATCACCATGTGGGACGTAAAACCTCTGACTGCGGGGACTGGGAGAAAGGGACGGTTATGGCCCACCTGAACAGGGCATGTGTCAAGTGCCTCTGTTGACTCAACAGTGTGGAGGACGACAGGCGAAGGAGCAACGCCGGCCCGTCTGCCATTGAACCGGAGTGGTGGGTGTGCGAACACGCATGCACCCCAACACTGGACTCGTCTAGCCTGGGAACCCTTGATGCCAGGGCCACCATGGCTCACCCGCAGACTCGGTCTAGGTTGAGGGTGGGAGGGTTGAATTCCACCCGGGAAGGCGGCAGGCAGGTCACGCGGAATGTCGCAGGCCCGCTCACGCCGACGTAGCATAGAGAAACTGAGAAAAGAGGCAGTTGGAAGGTGTGTAGTGAACTCCCTCCGTCGTGGGTACCATAATTTGTGATACTCTTGTGTGATTCTCTGAGCTAGGCTGTGCATTTGTCCCTCCTCGCTAGACCACGTCATTTTAATGTTATTACGATATTGTGGTGCATATTTGAGCATCAGCTCAGTATCTCTTCCTGTATCCCTGTTGCTGGCTGAAGCATGGTTTCGTTAAGTCAAGAGGGAAATAACAACAGTGGTCCACGCGTCTCCGCAGCCTGCGGACCGCAGGACCACTCCTCGCGACTGCCGTGCACAAATTACCACTCCAGAAGTCGATGATCATAACACAGCTAGAACTACACCATTTCCCAATCTATTCCAAGAATTGTCACTTCCGTTTCACAGATTGCCATATTCATTTGATTCATTGCTGGTCTCGCCCCATCTAAGGAGAATGGCTCATTGAGATTGCCACCAGGCCCTCACTCGCTGCTCGCCTCGGAACCACCCCACAGGCTCGGGGGCCTCTGCCGCTGGGCGACCATCGGAGAACGTATTTTGCGACCGCTGACCCCCTCAAAGTTCGATGGTGAAAAGCCAGTAGAGAGCATCTCATCGGGAGCTGCTGGTGGAAGACCGACGAGCGAACGACAGGGTCATCTGAGTCACCCGCAGGCCTCGGACCTGAAGGAGATGGCAAAAAACTTCCCCACTGATGCGACACCCGCTTGCATCAGCCAGTCTGCCAGTGCTCTAACGGAGGCTTCCACCTCCTCCGGGCACTTGGACACGACGGTTTCGGCTCCTGAGCCGGGCGCCCTGCTCAAGACGCTTCTCTGGCGTGCACACCGTCATGCCGCCACTCCGCTCGGATTCTGTCGAAGCGTGTGGAGGAGGAGGACGACCCTGTGATGTAGGTCACGTGCAAGGTCGCAGCTGAAGACCTCCCGCCCGGCAAGATACTCGGCGACTTTTGCATCACCTGCAGGTGCGATGAAGCGGTCATCTAGCCTGCCAGCCTCAGGCTCACCCGCAGCCCTCCATCCTTACGGTTCAGTTCAGACGCCAGTTCCACAGGGGACAACCAAGTCCTCACGGTCTTGCCGGCTACTAGGTCTCGCAGTTGCAAACAGCAAGGAGTATCCGACTCAACGCTAGCATTGCTGAACCGAGTTAGCACCTACCAGCGGACTGATGCTACTACTCTTGAGCATGAGCAAGCACCTCCTTGTCAGTGAATCTTCGCGTGGCTTTGGGACGCCCAGTACGATCCGTGAAAAGCCATACGGCAGTCTGATAGAGCGGCGGGTTTCATTCTTCCTCCTCGGGAGAGAACTCGGGGAGGTCGAGACCGAGGATGAGAGTTTCGGGTAACCAAATGTTAAGGCCCTTAACTTAAGGGGGAAGTCGGGGCGGCGAGGCCCGGTTGACTCTCTGGTCGTCGCCCTTAGGAGGCGAAGGGTCGATCTGACTCAGTTCGGAGAGCACACGGGGTTAGCCTACTGCTGCTCGGCAGCGAGGAGAGGCTTGACCAGTAGTTGGAATAATCCGACTGCTGACTCGAATCGCCTCCGGCTCCCGGCGTCGGGTCTTGACTTCATTCCTGCTGCCATGATCTGGATATCCTTCCGGCCCCGATAATTGAATATTGAAGTAGAGGAAGGGATCCACGATTCTCACGGCTTCACACACCCGAGTTGAGTGAGGCATCCCATCTGTAGCTCGATTGTGAACCAGACAACCCAAAACGTACGGAGAATATTAGGTTTTGTCAAATAGTGAGACTCTGCTGGCCATCAGCTCCGTCAACGCAATCAGTTGCTCAGAGCAATCAGGTATATTGAGGCTCGCTGAGGAGATCCGAAATCACCTAGCATCGAACGCCGCCTGGTCCTAGGAGCAGAGGCTGTCGATGAACGCACACACACAGAGAGAGTCTCTCTACAGATTCCGCGTAAGCGATCTCGTCGAGAAAGTACTTTTTGTGATGAAGTCACCGAATGAC
Organism: Perkinsus olseni; assembly: GCA_013115135.1. Lineage (NCBI taxonomy): Eukaryota > Perkinsozoa > Perkinsida > Perkinsidae > Perkinsus > Perkinsus olseni. Next base: position 26,408 of record JABANP010000043.1, read on the forward strand.
GATAGCAGCGGTGTAACGATTAAGTGGCCTCAGCTGTAACACCCGACCTGACCGTACCCTAAAACTGAGAGTAAAAATTCATTGAGGATCTCAATGACGGAATAACACGCGCCACCAGGGGTTACTATTCCTGTTACCTTCTTCAAGTCTCGGAGAAGAGAGTGTGCAACGAAAGCATTGCTCAAGAAAGATTCCTACAAAGAACAGTACGCTGAGAGACCCCTTAAAATGATCTAGTCGGCAAGGTTAGGCGCCGCTTTCCGTCTTTCAGCTCTGGATCGTGGTGGGCTACACCACTAAATACCTCCAGACACCTTGGCTCCAGGTACCTCTTAAAACGAGTTTTGAAATGAAACTGCAGGATGTGGACCTGGCTACACCATTGAGTGGTAGAGGGTGCTCTCACACTAGCAAGACTGAGGTTGTGCTGAAGGTCCAAGACCTTAAGTCCAGGTCCTCGACACCCTCCTTGTCTGGACGAGTGTCATGCTAGGGCCATAACCTGTAGCCTACAGACCCTGATTTGAGCCATTCGTCTATGAATACGGAGGGTAGGAAGCTCCCCTGTCCCATTGAGAAGTCCCCACTTGGCAAAAGTCCAAAACAGTGGCCGATACTAGTCCAACTAACTCAATCGTGCGAGCATCATGCGATATCACAGTAAGAAGGGGACACCACGAGAGTTTGGATGTAAATATACACATTTCGCGCGACATCTGAAGTATGCCGTGCGATCATGCCGTTTAGTAGGATCGTGCACACACGTTTTTCTCGGTGATAATTTTCCTTCTCGCCGATAGGCAGTCAACCACTTGACAGCGTTCCATCGTGAACGAGAAGACAACGGAGGAGCCGAGTGGCCTTCCGATCGCCTTGAGCAGCATCGATCTGATGCGCTTTGAGCCTTCGGTGGATCGCCCCAGAGAGAATCTGTCGGAGAACGTCTCGTTGACTTTCTGCGCTGCGCCACTTACGTTGGGCTTCAAAATCGCACACGCTGTCATGCTTCGAAGAGCGATCTCACCGAACTCGCCGGCATTTGTTCACATGCTAAGGAAAGGATACCCTTGAATAATTATCCATCCTCCAGAGATGCCGCTTCCACATCAGGGTACGTTCCGGTGGAGACCGCTCCGGCGGGACAATCAACCTCACCACCTCCTGGCAGGATGTAGCCAAGAATCGCAACAGTCACACCGCTCGCTTCCGCACTTTGGGCGAGAGTCTCTGATGGTCCAATCCCCGTTGATGCTCGAAGAAAGAGGCCCCCGAAAGTTCGACAGGGAAAGTTCACTCTTCGAAGAGTCCGGCTCTCCACTGAGAGCTCCGCCACGAAAGGTGACCGTCCCGTTCGGACGAATGTACGTTAGCGCTCCACGACCCCAGTTCCCGGCTCATTCGTCTCTTCCACATCACTCAATACAAGGAGGCGCAACGCGAGCTCGAGTTATGACGACTGAATACGTCGGACGTGTGGTCACGCGTTGGGTGTGGTTCTCATGGCTCTTGGAGAAGGCAACGCTCTACGTGAATCTGCGTCGCCAGTGATGTACTTGTGCCCTTCGAGGATCTCCCAGGAAAGCAGCTCGTGACGAGACTCAAAACATAAATCTCATCATGAGTCGCTTGCACTATTAGATACATCCTCTGCCGCGTGTGATCCCCCGGGGAGACTGTCTACTAAAGATGGGCTCCGGTTTCCCGGGGAAACCGCGCCACGATCGATTGTTGCATAGCTGACTGTGAGCTCACACTAAAATTGAGCTGCATTGCGGAATCTACCGGCCCTTAATGGCACTGGTGTTCTCTATCTCTTCCCAGGCTCCACTTTTCATTCGATCATGTTCATCACTCTGGGCTATCTCCTCTCCACCCTACTCCTCCCCACGGTAGTCGCTCAACGACCCAAAAGCTCCAACTCTCGGTTCCTCAACGAAACGGTCGTGCCCCAAGCTGAGAGCAATGGTGATGCTACTTTCTGGGCTGAAATGGCAGGTCTGGTGCGACTCGAGTTGAGTTATGTGTCTTTCGATAACGGCAGCATGCCACTAGGACTGGCTACCGCAGTCGTGGACGATAAGCACCCTTTCTGGGAGTGGATGGCAGCTGAAATGCAGGAGACCTTCGACGCTTTGGCCGTTAATGATACCGACACTCTACCTCCTCTGGGCAGCACGCTTGAGAACTACGAGACAATTATCGGGTCGTTCCTCGCTGCTCACAGTCTCAACAACTCAAGTTCCTACAGGGATCGCCCTCCTCCGGGAACCAAAACCGAAGATGATCACAAAAACCCTTTTGTAGCGTGGTTGGAACATATTACGTTTATTCTGACCAACTGGTTCTAGCAGAAGTAGCCTTTTCGTTCACAACGAGAAGCTATCCATCCCATGGCATTCGTGCCTAAATGGCATGTTCGTCAGTGGTAGCACCATTTGGTGATATACTCACACTGTCAGTGACTTACTGACACTCCACCGAGTCGCTCAACGCCTGGCGTCGTCAGAGACCCCATTCGCCCCATCTGGCTCTTCGACTAGGCTTCTTTCACTCGCCAGGGTACTTGCGTTAATTTAATGGGTGGCTCACGCGCCCTGAGTTGAGGACTGCGCGTGGGTGACCGTCACAAAGGACAGGCTCATGACGATTTCAAGGCTCCTATGCGAAGTGTTCGTTGAGGAGAAACCCCGAGGTATCGAGACGAAGAGCTCTCTGCGCTAGAACTGTAAGAAAAAGCGTCTTGCGGAGTTTGCTCGGAATAAACTCTGGTAGGTCCGGCCTTCTCTCGTACGACAGACTTGAAATGACCCGTGCAACATCGGCTTCCAACTAGCGCCGAGCGCTTAGGCTCCAGCGTTCGCTGTACTGTATGACCGTTACGCACATGCGTGCTCGCGCGAATTACTGCTGGCAACCTCCTGTGCTCTTTTGGGTTACACCGATGGAAGCTCCATTGGAATTCCAATTCTTCTCGACCAGGTCCACTAGTCGCGAGAGTAATCACTTCGCAGCCTCATCAGCAGAGAAGAGTTTTGAGGTTCAAACTGTCGTACTCACAGAAGATGTTGAGTCGATGAACTACAAGGGGCACATGAATGATACGAGGAATGATTCCTCAGGACTCACAGCCACTCCGCAAGCACCGCGGAGATTAGTTCTCTCGCACACGAAACCGCCATCACCACGGAGAACAAGAAAGATTGCCGATCGACAGCATTTGATAGTAAATACCCAAGGCGCCATCCCTCATGCTCATCCCGCCTGATGCCATCACCTCAGTCGGCTTGAACTTCTAATGGGGGATCAGCGGTAATCGCTACATCTTTCCAAGTTCGGGGCCTCCTGAACGAGAATAGATGATAGTAGCCTTCTCTACATGTGAAAGGCCAGCCAGACGGCTTTCGCAGTGTACAAATGAGAGCAAAGCAATATTTCTTATCAGCATCATTGGTCTAGTGGTAGAATACAACGTTGCCATCGTTGTGACCCGAGTTCGATTCTCGGATGATGCAGCTTTTACATATTGCAACTACAAGGTAGACGCGCCGAACCTCCGCTCTCGAAAGCCAGGCGTCCCTCTGGCCAACGGCCAAATACTTTAGAAGCTCACATACAGCACCCTACGATCTTGTTATCCCAAGCGCTAAATCTATCGGAGCCGAGGGCCGCGGAAAGCCTAGCAACTTCGCCATTGCCGCGAAAATGCGGTGATGAATCTTCTTCAATTGATAAGGTCGATCCAACTTATTTGACTCAGCCGTATTTTCGACACTTCCTCACTAAGAAGTCCTCAGAACGTAACTGGCCATCCGACAGGTGAGCCCGGCGTTCCCAGCCGTGAATCGTTGCACACAACATTGATCATATCCAGCACGCTAGAAACGTATACCGATATCAACAGCCACAGCCTCCACCATCACCAGACCACCGCGAATACCACAACAATGATCATCATCTATCTCAGAAGCGAGTGTTCTTCTGCTCACCGATGCCATTAGCCTCGGCATAAGCCTCGCATGCAGCGGACAGCTGTGCCTGACAGTGCAGGAAGGGCCCAGTGAAAATCCCTCAGAGGGCGACTCTCTTACCGCTGTTCTCTGAGGTGGTACCTCACCCAACAACTTCTCGGCTCCTTTGAGATAACGAGACTTCACTGAGTCACTGCCAGCGATGCTATAGCCTCCGACTTGAGAGGCTGTCAGCTCCGCTCCGCCCGGACGATTGCACTCTCTGAAAGGAAACGAACAACCAGATGGCAACCGCCGTCACATCTTCCAAGACAACAGAAATAACGACAAGAAATTAACATTACCTCATTTTTGATGAACTGCTTGGCACAGCCGTCCGTAGTGGGGGACTTAGCGCACTGCATGAGATCGATGCCTTCCTGTATGCAGTAGTTGATGCCGAGACTGAACACACGATCAATTGTCCTAGCGACCCAAGCAAGCTCTATGCCACACAGAGGTCTCGTCCGGCCGCCCTCCCCTGGCATTCCGGTGGCCCATAGAGTACCTCTCCCCGCACTGCCTCAAGGCCTGCTCCTGCTTAGTGCACCTCGAAGGGTTCCCGTTGCACTTCGCCATACAAGCGTTGTACTCCGCATGGACCAGCTTGCACTTCTGAGCCTCGGACATCCCGGAGGCGTTATTGGAGACACCAGAAGCAGTCATTTGATGATGAGAATAAAATCCGGCCAACAATGACGGAGAAACAAAAAGGCTGAGCCAGGCATGAGCGCCGAGACCACCCTTACCCAACTCTACTCGGACCTCCAGTCGTCGATCTCACAGGGTGTGGATAAAAACGTGTAGTCCATCAACCCCTACTACTCCAGCCAGCAATGGGCGATAGGACTTACAGAAGGAGCTGCGAGTAGAAAAACATACCACAGCAGGAGAGTGAGTATGAGCGTACTCTCCTACTCAGGCTACATCGTCTATGATATGGTACATATGTAAAATACCCTCCCCGGGAATGGAACCCGGGTCAACTTATAGATGGCCGCAACTCCATATTGAGTAACAGTTGCTCTCTACTGTCCACTAGGTCCCATGAGAGCTTCCGGGGGATGTCTAAAGCAGTCAACGATGAGGGCTATAGCAAATCCTATCACTGCCAGTATCTGATCGGGAGGGCGATGATGGGGAGTTGAGGAACCTCACAAGGCACTACCCCGATGTTTATCAAAAAAAGACCCGACTCCTCGGTCGTCCTCGGAAGCTGCAGCAACTGAATGGAACGAGCAGCCCTCTTAGCAAAACCATACAACACACTGATGTACCATAACTAGGGACGAGACTGGCCGGCTCACCTGCATGAAAACCGACATCTTCCTTGGTCGGCGTCTAGCCACTGCCGAACTGCTGTGATCATCCACCTTTCCCTCTCTCGAGTCATCCTCTTGCTCTTCAGGGCTCGAACCCTCCGTGGGCCTCTTCGTGGGTGTCTTTGTGGCCGTCACCTTCTCAGGGCTGCCTGCATTCCACCGTCAATAGTTTCCACCGTTATTCCCGTCTGTTCTCACCTGCCGACTCTTCCTCGTTCCCAAGAGCCACAAAAGCCACAGGCTTAGGGACATTCTGAGAGCCATCATCTTCCTGAGGTGGGAGATCCTCTTTGTCATCATCGCCCCCGGGCAAAAGCTCGTCATTAGAAACCTGAACAGCACCAAACTACGCTCCACGCTCCACGGCAACGTCGCGCACGGCTACTACCCCGCACATTTTGCACGTCCACGTTCGGCTCTCCTTAGCCAGTTGTCGACGAATGTCTGCAGGCCAGTCCAGCGCGCCAATGGCACCCTCGCCTGAATTAGCAGGACGTTTTCAATTTACTGATTCTGGAACTCATAATCGCTATCACGGAATTTACGCGTAAAAACCAGTTCCGGACTCGATTCAACAAAGGTTTACTGAACAGGGGAAAGTGGCCCGCACCTACCAGGCGTTGGCATGAAGCTTCGCAAGGCCTCCATGATCGTCCGGATGCCCCAGGCTGGCTGCCACAGCTCGGGATGGTAGCTCGAGATGGACAAACAGATCTTCTTGCTCACTTCAAAACGACCATTGGGGGTCAGAAGCTGAGCAAAGATACTCATGCAGCTTCGACCCTCTCGCTCCCGAGCTCACCATGATGACTGGCGGTCCAAAGGGGTAATTGCTGGGCAAAACGATTCGGCCGTGATACCGTCCGCCTTCAAACTCCGTGCCTGGCGGTCCCTTGAACGTGTAGTGCCACTCGAAAATGCTGTCCGTAGCTGAGAGGAAGCGCACTCGAAGTTGATGGATTCTTCTCCTAGATGAGGATTACTCGGCGCAGCCGTCCAGTTGCTGCTGGGATTCCGCTGGATCTCCATGATCTCCCTCTGGATTCGCCTTATCGTCTGGCTTGATGCGTTCACATGGGACCCACTGCTACTACTGCTGTTGTTGTTTCCATCAGCCATGATGACACGAAGGTAGCAAAAGTTATAATAATGATAGAGAAATCAACTGCTTACACAAACAGTGACGCGGTAACTCCGAGGGAACTCAACGGGCATGTGGGGAAGGACGAAAATTCCCAATACACTCAAACTACAATTCGTTTGAATCAAAGCTCGCGGGAGTGCGGCAGTCGGCGACGATGATGAACTCTGCCGTAGTTGTGTCGCGCGCCACGAAATTATTCAGAGAGGTCGGGCGCAAGATTTGCACGCAAGTCCCTTCGGTCGACTACGAATGAGTGAGATGATCCTGCAGCTAGAGTTGTCAGAACAGTATCAAGAAGTGCCCGACATCAGTCGTGGGCCCTGTTATATTGAGCTGGTAGTCTGGTGATCTGATACCATGCCCGGGTGACCCGGGCCGGGTCCAAGGTATCACCGCCTTCAGTAGGGGTTCCTCTCAACTACTGCTCTATCCGCACTGGCATCTTGCAGCAATACGGTCCTCCATGGGTCATTATGAGTATGCCAATCGTGCTGAGTGTTGAATTCTGGTCCCATTTTTTATCGCTATGCCCCTCTCGCTTGAGCTGAGCGATTGACTACCATATCGCGAGACAGCGCTAGTCAGCATAGGTTACTATCGAGTACTGAATGGCTCCGCCGAAGTTACTTAGGTGAGCGTGGTCCCCGCCTGGAAATGCTTTTGCTCATCCCCGCATGTTCGCCTTGGTGGTCGGAGACCATCTCACTTAAGGGTGCCAAGAAAGGCATTCGCACGCTTTCTCTCCTCGCTGGATGAGTTATGACGATGAGCTCACCTGCCTACTAGCCAGAGGCGCTGGATAACCCATTTACCCTACAGCCTGCCTCTGCAGTTCGGTTGTTTGTTGGTCTGTCGTCGAATGGGCCCGCCCCAGCACGCACCCGCGACGTCCTCCCTCGGCGGTCTCACAGCCAATGCTGTTAGTCTGGTGAGAAGCGCCCGGGAATCCGAGTGGCTGCCCAATTATGATGCCCAAAAGATACGCTCAGTCGTGAAGGAAATGGGTATCTTAGGTTGAAGCGCGTACTTCTCGAATTGATCTCCGTCAGGTGACCTTTTCCAGAGGCTTCTTCTTGCACAGCATCTCGCCACCCAACTGGAGGCTGATGACGATGACGAGTTCGGCGGCAGCGGCAAAAGCAAGAGGGCGTCCATGAGCACCGTCATCTACTTGGACGCCATCCTCAGAAACAGACAGTGTATACCACTCCTTGCCCTCTTCACCTTCGATACGATCCTCGCCCTCAGGCGTCCTAGCTTACCTTCAATATCGTTTGGACGTTTTAACGTGTCTCCGATGGCAGGCGGGTTCGGCCACTGTCCTGACGGATCTGATAGGCCCACGTCCAGTAGCATGTCCAGAACGCTTGTCGCTGTGTCTTGGATTTGTCATGCTTATCAGGTTGCAGACGGCGGAGATGAGCCCACTTCTGGTGGTAGATCTGCTGGTGACACGATCGCCGGGAGGAAGCTCTCGCCAGCTGAGCGGAAGTTCGTCTATAAATATTCGGACATTCTCGAACAGTGAGGCCGGTAAAAGTCTCCGTAGGGAATGGTCATCCTCCTGCTCCTCAGGTACATGGTGGCTCTCACGCGTGAGACTCGTTACAGTCGGATTCTAGATCTCACGTCCGACCTCCAACCCCCACCGATCCTCCCCGAGATCAGGATACGGCCGAATCGGGACATCCATCACCGCTCCTTGCAGACCGGCGAGATACGCTCTTACAGCAAAGATTCTCTGTAATGCCTCGAGGAGTATCTTTAGGTTGACCTGTATCTTGTCGACCCACGTCGACATGAAGATACTCCTATGCAGTTACAATCTGAGCCGGAGTGACTTCTACAATTATGTCAAGGCTGGGTGGGCCGAGGATGTGACCGCCGACGAGTGATGCTCTTTTCTCATGCAATAATTTCTCCGATCCAATCCGCGTGTTGCGCTCTATCACCGGCCTCCCCTTGCCTTCCCCGTGTTATCTTCGCACTCATAGTGTCATCCATGACTCGACTTCGACGATGGCATCAGTTTGTCAGTGTCGTCTGGCCGTGCTCGAGGGCTTCAGTACTGTCTTGAGTCCATTAGCGTCCCTATAGCGGCTACTGACCTCGCAGTATGCAGGTTTCAGCGGCGGCCAAGGCTGGATCGGCTTGTGGGCTACTGATCGGGGATCGTGGTCGAGTTTCCCGTGTCAACTCTCTACCAGGCCACGGTAGCTCTTGTTGTTTTCGTATAGTAATGCTTCACGCTGGAGATGGTCCTCATCATAGGGTTCGCCAAGTGGAAGATCTGACGAGGTCAGTGCCTTGCCAGCTGTTCTATCTGCCACCACAATCCCATTTAGAATCACCTCAGTATCTTCCTTATGGTCCAATGTCGTATCCAGAGCCAGAGGAAAAGCGGTGAAGCCGATGGTAGACGACTCGTCACGGTCATCCTGTCCCTGCATCGTTCTAGTAGTTACTGATGCCCGAGAGGCTGTGCTATGCCGACATCCCATGGACGATGCGAACTGACTGGGGTGGCCATGACCCTGCTAGTCCTTTCGCTGAGCTCATCATCAACACTCATTCTACCATCTGGCCCGTCGCCATCTTCATTTTCTGCTCAGCGGCGTAACATACAAGTAGGATCCCTCAAGTGGTAGTCATTTTCTAGGTACATGGTCAAGAAGTGAAGCAGTAGTCCTGAAAATCTGTCCCCGATGATTTCGTTTCTGCGTCTTTTCGAAGTATCTCTCTATTTCGCCGAATTCGGCCTCTCCCCATGGCGCTGTGATTGCTGCAAGTGCGTTTCTCGAAGCCACACAAGCGTGGCGTTGTGATCATCCTAGGTGCATTCCGCCGTTATTGAAATCACCGCAGCTCCTCGGTCCGTTCAAATGACCTTCTTCTTTCCTCCACCACCTGCATGTCATCAACCACCTGCCGATATTTCCAACTTGGCAAGGTGGGCTATGCGCTCGACTGTGAAGGGGCCCTCGACCGGTAACGGTGTTCCAGGATTACTTCTGTCACGTCGCTGATGTCCAACGTCTTAGCGAGGTTCGCTGGGAGGCCGAGGAAGACTATGGTGGGATCTGCTTCAAAAAATAGTCACCTAGAAATCGTTCTCTTGAGCAGCTCCTGTCGCCGTCAATTGTTCGCACGGACATTCCGTGGCCTATGAGAACCGACCTGGGCGGACACGATCCAGCTTCTCCCATGGCGGAGCTGATGATCAATACTCATTCAACTTTCTTCCCGGTAGCCATATTGATCTACCTCTCTGCGATGTGAGTCAAGGCCTCTGCAGTCGGCCCATCACCTCCGTGTTGAGCCTTCCTGTATGGCAGATACATGTTGAAGAAGTGACTTGCCGTCACTTCGAGTGTTACCGATCGTACAAAGGTCGACGGTCCTGCAGAGCAGGGTCACCCGCTACTATCGTAAAGCTTCTCGCTGTTTAAATGTCAAGGAGCTGTATAAGGCTCAATGTTCTTGAATAGTCGTCGGTTTTGAGTTGGAGGCTCTGACTGACTCTTCTGAATGCGTCCATTGTGCCACATCAGTCACTCGGCCTATTCTCTCTCGGTCTCCACGGTCTCTGCGATACTTCCATCGGAAGTTCTCTGGGTTGCCATGTTGACACTGAGCTTTCGTCCGAGGCGTTGGACTGCGTCTTATATTCGGGTCCCGAATTTCGGGCTATCGCGGAGACACACTTCCCGGTCGCTGCTAAGTGGCTTGTTTCATCTCCTGTGACGCATTTAGGGTATGAATCGAGAAGACATAGAACACAATAGGAATAGAAGCCGAAAAGACTGCATCATCCGAGAATCGAACTCGGGTCACAACGATGGCAACGTTGTATTCTACCACTAGACCAATGATGCATCTGTTTACTATGTGTTTCCTTCTTGTTGGACCACACGGCAGCAGTGGAACAGTCTCACATCGCCTGAGCTTCTGCACCGTTTGTCGTTGTGTACATGCGTACGGTATCTTGAGCCTCACAATCACGGAGCGCGTGGATATACGGCGTATACCCACAGTAGCGATTGTCGCGATGCAGCGTCCCCAAATGAGGTTATCTACAGGCATTGGTGACCCGAATAGCTGTGCTTCGCCTCTAATCTAGATGGTGAGCCCTAGTGCTGCCGGGCTCTCTAGACTTAAGGAAATAGGTGACGTTCGTCACTGAGTTTGTGCTCGTCCCAGTCTTCTATTTCAAAGTGTGTAAGCTCTTTGGCCTCTGCTTGATCCCTGGTCCTTTCGATTTTTTTATGAGATCTTTGTACTGCTCGACCTTTCCTTAATGACGAACATCGTGTATGTAAGCGATGATATGCCAGTCTTCTGGTGATACCTGGCTGAGTATCACCTTTTCTACTCTGTCGTTTTGGTGCGGCATTTCCTTATCCCCTCGCTGTGGTTCTCCAAGGCCACGTGTTCGCTGAGGAGCATTGAGTTACACCATAAAAGCATGGCGTTGTAACCGTCGTCGTGGATTCTTCCCGTTGTCAGTGCTTTCATAGCTGCAGGCTACGTTAGTATGACCTTCACTCCTCCACCAGCTGGTAGCAAGCCCTCTGCCGAAATAGCCGACTTGGCGAGGTAAGGTGTGTGGTGTATGCTCTCGAGATTATCCGATCGTTTTCGGTTTTCAGAATCACTTCTGTGTCGTCGTTGATGTCTAATGCGGTGGCGAGAGCTACTGGAAGGCCGAGAAGGAATTCGGTGAGTCAACTCAATTGTCTCATCACAATTATCTTCGTTCAATCGCAGCTACTCTCGCCCTCGGTTGTCCAAGCGGACACTCCATGGCCGATGAGGACGGATTGGGGAGGACATGACCCCGCCACTCCCTTCGCTGAGCTCATGATCAACACCCACTCTATGTTTTGGCCAGTGGCCATCTTCATTTTCCTGTCGGCGACGTGAGTCTATTTTTTCTGAGCTGAAGTGTCATCCCTGTTTGAAGCGGTCGCATGCCAGATACATGGTGAAGAAGTGACGTGAGAAGCTACTGAGTAGATCGATCGTACAGGGGTTGGCGGTCCCACTGTGGAGCACCTCCCTATGAGCAGTAATCAGCTCGCTACTATTTGATCGTTTACGAGATGAACGATGCTCGATCATTTTGGATATTATCTGATGAATTATGAGATGCGTTATCTCCCTAGTGTGTCCTCTCTCACCTTTAGTTATCTGTTTCGAATGTCCGGGCCAAGTCTGATCCATTAGCTCTGTAATTGGAGCTGAGCACCTGCGCGTTGTACATGCGGGGAATAGTGACTGCGTTCCCATCCAGACTGAGTTAGTATCGTCCTTATAGAAAACGGTCCGAGATATTGCAAGATCGTGACACAGAGATGAGGAGAAGCTCTTGCTTGGCACTGAGGAATCGAAATGGTTAGTTCTGACCATTCCCTTCCCTCGGTGGGTTTCCTAGAACACCAAGATCAGATCGTCGACGAAGAAGCGGATGGTCAACAAATTGAATAAAGCTGCAGCACCGCCTTAGCTGCAGGTTGTTCTCAACGTGAGCAAGTATTGAGTAGTCCTGTGGCCAATTTGACCATGACAAGATTACTGGAATTTTAAGGTGGGACTCCTACTTCAACTTATAGACTTTTGAGTGTATGATAAACAGGCTGAACATCGACAGATGTAAAACTGCATCATCCGAGAATCGAACTCGGGTCACAACGATGGCAACGTTGTATTCTACCACTAGACCAATGATGCTGTTGATGTTTTTTGTAGTAGTTTTGCCAAGGACACTACAAATACCGCATGCTACCACATCTCACTGGCCATCCATATGTACCTTTCGTTACAAGAGAGGTCGTATGAATTCATGTTTCGTTCAGTGTGATCTTGATGAAGTTGAGAGGCTCAAGAGCAAGAATGGTCCACCGTCAGCAGAATTGTCACCGAATGCCGGTACACGAAGTACATAAGCGTACAGTACCGATACACGAAATCATACAGCGCGTGTACGCAGAAAGGTACTTCAGAAGGCACCCGATATGTATTTGTTCACGTTCAACTCGAGCGTGAAGAAATGAGCATCCCTCAATGATTCCCTACAGTGCCCCTTGGCATTCCGGCCGGGTTGGAACTCTGCTCCTCTTCGGTACCAGCATAGCCGATAGCCACCTCCAGGATCTTTGTTATCCTACTGTGGAATGTGCCACGTCGGAGTTTGGCTCCTATTACGAGGGTATAGATGCCCACTTTGGACTTCTTCGCAAGGAAGGTGTGCAGCGTTTCCAGCTCACGGAGCAGGATACATATGATGACATGAGTCATGTCACATGACCCTCAAACCAGTAGGGGGCCCGGTTGCTGAGGATATAAGTGGGGTTGCTTTCATAACACCCGGCGATTTCGGTCGGTCTCCGGGTCTCTGGTTCACGGCGCCTACAGCCCAAGGGTGTTTTTCATTTTTGGTTGCGATCTCTGATTCTGCACAGTTCATTTAGGCTTGAGCAGAGCGGGCTCGCCCGCGGGTCGCAAACACACCCACTTGTACCCGGAGTCGTTACTCATACAGCACCTTCGGGAAAGGCCAGCATCTCATCTTTCAAGGCCATCTCTCACTTCACTCTCGATTGGAGGGCAACCTCCTGCATCGGGTATCAGTCCACTTCCATTGCCCCATGCTAACTCACCTGGCGTTCATCCTCACACTAGTCACCCACACTCGGACACAGCCGCCCAGAGATTGTCTACGGGTGGGCAGCTTGCACGAGACCAGTGACGCTAGGATGTTCGAGCTCCCCCGGCACGAAGGCGAGGTGAGAACGCCGGTTCGAGGCCTCGCTAGGACCATATTACTCGTCGCAGATACGAGTGCCCATCTATAACGATAGCAACATCACTAGTAGCGCAAATTGTGGTATGTACTTCGCCGTAGGGGACATATTGTGTATCTCACAGAGGGAGCTCAAAGTGAGGTCCATACGGCTCGTAGTGGCCAGGCGGATCGCAGGTCCGTCGAAAGTGGGGTTTGGTGGTGCAGCTAGAAGACGAGCATCGAGCTGCTCTTGGACAGAACTTCACCTGGGGTTCGTGTGCCTCGACCGGAGGAGAAGATCGGAGGGTGCTCATGCAGGGTCTTCATCGCGACAGCAGACTCTACCTTGATAGAAGTGGACAGAGGTGAAGTCAGCTCACCCTATGTAAGATTCCCTTCGTGGTACAGGTTATTCATCTCGCATCCTGGGAGGCATCTGGTTTACATGTATCATCTCATAGGGTCCAAATTCACTCACACTGGCAATAGGAGGCACTACGACGTACGTATCCGGTCAGATTGCGGACAGGAACTGTTCTTCGAGGACTGCAGGTTGTCGCTGGGGAAGACGGCGAGCTGCAGTACCCGACTGATGTGATATTATTGGAGTGGAATGCCGTTACCCTTTCTGGTGACCCTGGTAACGCCACCTTCGCTGCGTATGACTCCGGACTCCTTGCACAGGACGCTACTATGGCTATATAGTAGTTTGCGATATGCATGCTCACCGAGTCGTGCTGTACCCCCCTTTGGGAAGGAGCCCTGGCAAGATGGCAAGAGTGCTTGCTGGGTCCGGTAGGCTTCTCCCGGTGACCTGTGAGCTGATCATTGAAGGCCTTCTTGGTCCGCCTCAGGGTATCCTGGTAGCGATCTGTCGTCCTTGAACAGTCCCAACGCCATTGCCGTTGACCCCGACGCCCTTCTCTCGGAGCTGCCTTACTCGAGCCTCTTCATCGCTGACAGCGGCAATGGCCGGTTTGTCCGGTGGAGATTCGGTGCAGCTCGAGGAGAGCTAGTCGCGTTAGCTCAAGCTCATGATTTGTTGATCCGCCCGACAGAATTGTTCTTCACGACATCGTCCAACACACAACTGTTACGACATCGACCCGTAGACTCTTGTTCTTCGCCACTTATTTCTCAGCGAGGTCCCGGAGCTCGGGCGTGCTCTGGCGTCCATGGCTGTGGCACTGAAAAGTCATCTCTGTACTTATCCATTGACCTCGATAGCTATCCTCGAGAGCTCCTCCGGGTGGATCGTTCAAGAGTTACGACGATAGTGTCTTCCGTGGATACCTACGCAGTAGGGGTTGACTCTTTCAACGCCACCGGCCGAGTTTCTTTCGGGAAGGCCCTGCACAGTGCTATCATTGTCAGTGATGCTGGTGATAGCTCATCGCCTGGATGGCTCAGAGTTAATCACTCACAGGCGGGAGACATCGGATATTCAGAAATAGTCGTCAAACGGAACTCAGATGGCGACGGCTGTGTCTGCTATTTTATCGATATTACGCATGGTGAGCTCATAGAGCAGCGTGAATATAGTTGTATAATTCGGTGAACGAATTTTCCCTGTTGCTGCGGCCTTGTCGTGTTCAAGTGTTGCCTCATCATCTATGGCGCTGCTAGCCAAGTCGCGATAGAGCAGTGCTTTATCCTGACTTGGTGAACAGCGAAAGAACCAGAATCGCCGCGACAACCGTTCTTTTCCGACTAACCGCAAGTATGATGCTCATGCTGGCAGAGAAGCTTGGAACATCTCCGAGGGGTGCAATTTAGCGGTAGGGCGATCCTCGCAACCTGCGCGAGTATGGAGATGGGCATCTATGCTCGTACCATTCATTCTATGACTTCAACTCGTGATCTGACACGTAGCCTGATCCAAGTGTAGTGCACTCGGGCACAGTACGCTTAGTGTACTGTCTGTCCAGTACTGAGAAACTTGGTTCTTTGTACTGCAGAGTCCGCATAAAATGTCGATGTTGCAGCGATCCACCAACATCCTACCTCCACACTCAAGTAGCGAAGGGCCGTACTCGCGTCCGCCGAAAACGGACGCTGAGTGTCACATCTTATGGCAGTATGTTTGAGGATGCTTCAATAGCTCTTTCTCTGGACCGGAAAACCGCGAGGAAGCCTTGGCCGTCGATCTTACCGCACACTGTGCCTCTCGAGCGAACAGTCAATCATGCTTCACAGAAGCACAGCGGTAGCGAGATCAAGAGTTTCCCGACGTGTACTTACGTAATTAGGCAAGAATGAACACTTGTAATTCACTCTTCAGAAAAGTTTCTTCCACCAAGTTATCTTTCGCGAGAGGTCCCGCAGCGGGTCACTCGCTGCTTTCAGGTGTACTCTGGAGCTCCGCGCTTAACGGTGAAGGCCCTTCACTGAAGAGTGTCGGCGCCCTCTTCACATCCTCATGTTGCCATGTCTCACTTAATCAACACAAGCCTCCTCGCCAGGTGATATAAGCCTAGTGGCGATCAAACGGCGATCGGGTTCAGGCGGGCAATCGCCGCCATAACGCGAAGCGCCCTACCCATCATTTGTGTCGACATTGACAGGTGTGCTGCTTTGGCAAAAAATAGTAAGCGTAGATCATTTTTGCTGGTGAAAGATTCGCTCTGATAGTGAATCATCTTGAAAGATAGAGGGTAATGAAGACCGTCAGCACGAACCTCTCGGTGCTTTGGTGTTACAAAGCACCAGCAGGATCAGACGACCAAGTGTGTGGAGCTTGACAAATTAAGCGTAGTAATCAGACTCATCGCCATCAGCATCTGGTGACGAGGTAATACAGATGGTAGTCTAACAAAGCCGTACTGTCGGCGTTGAACTCACACGAACGAGGTGATACAAAAGGACAGAGCAGGCCGATAAGCGAGAATCTGAGGACTCTTCGGCGAGGAGATGGTTTTCACCTCCCCGACAGGACCCACCAGAGATTAGTAATCCACCTCACGAAAGAGCTTTCGTTCTCTCTAGCTACGGCGCCTTGAGGGCGTGTGAGGTCGTCGCCGTGGGTAGCCGCGGGGCTTGATACAGGCGTCTCAGTGGGGAGCAACTCCAGCAGAAAGTCATCGTCATTCTCAACCGCGCTTGCCAGGGACAATAATATTTCTGCGTCATTGAGACCCGCGGACCCAAACTCTTCCCGTACTTGAGCTGCCAGTGACACCCAGAAAGGATGTCTATCGTCTTCCGCTGTGATAGCCAGCCCTTGTGGCAAGTAGTCTTTGGCAGCAGGAGAACTCAACTCGGCACGTACTTGAGCTGCCAGGAGCGCCGCTAGAGTATCAACATCACCTTCATCAGCGATGAGCACGGGTGGTTCCGAGTGGGTGTCATAGGCTTTCAGGGATCTCAAGCTGTTGGGCATGGCGGCGACCACCGATATGAGGAGAAGGATACAGGTCAGATATCCTAGGGTGATCGACATGCTTCGCACGAGAGAAAAAGACCTGCAGTGCAAGATAGTAGCTGCTTCAGCCTTCGAAGGCCCTTGGGCTTGACGGCTACCTCTTCATGCTGTGCCTACTAGCTCAACATGGAGTTCTCCGAGCCGCACCTCGAGCGCGCCTTAAACCTCGGAATCAACCACTAAGAAGTGACACTGTCTTCGAATGGGGTCATACGAAATGTAAGTAGAAGGTTTGGAAGCTAAGCTAGCTCAGGCCGCTATGTCCACACGCGCGGGCGGAACGACAACCTCTTTTCAGGACTGTCTACTACTTACTCTTCCTCTCATCACTGCAGCGGTGCAATACGACGCCGAACTTGCGCCGATGACACAACACCATGCGACTTGTAGCCAGTGTCTCAGAGTTGAACATATAATTCCGCGAAGGGTCCGTATATTCGACCTGGAACTAAATATAAGAAGACAAATCGCTGGCGACGGGATCGTTTTCCGAGAAAGACAGTGCTAGTGTCCCCTGCAGTATCGTCTACGCAACAGGCTGACGCCCTGAGACCAAGTAGGCTTCCTCGTCGGTGAGTGGCTGACTGCGTAAGCGTTACACTGTAAGGTCATGCAGTGCAAGACCAGGACGATTTTCTGAGCTTGGCTTGGATAAGAGGGTCGTGGATAAGATACGTCTGCATAGCAGACTCTGCCATGCGCTTCTGCGCACGTGCATGTACTCGCGTGCTTGGCTGAGCCCGAGCCTCAGCCGCCGAGGTTCAACAGCCAAGTAATATGCCGTTGGTCGCCCAGCCACAGTCTGTCACTTGAGGGATATCTGAGCTTCTCCTCCTCCACCATTCCATGCTAGCAAACAGAGCTGAAGCCTGATGAGGTTAAGTATTCGTGTGGGCACACAAGCCATCTGTCCCCTAGCGCGGCGCTAGTAGACTCCACTAAGTAGAGGGTGTCCCTGTTTGAAAGACTAGATTTGCATCTAGGTCGATCAGAGGTTCAAGGGAACGAATTTCACCACGCCGACGGTTCCAGCGGATTCAGCAACGTTGACAGCCTTCGCACAAGTTTCCCTGGACCTCGGATAACGATTGATGCAAATTTCGTCCTTTGCGAACGGATACCCTGTAGCCAGTCTAGCTCAGAATTAAATGCTACTAGCTAAGCTAGTAGCACTGATAGCTAGGCAAATATCAGCCCGGTAAGATCAAAACCGCCCCGAACTTTCCCTGGGCGTCCCAGCGCAAGATACAGTTGATACAGTACTCGCCATCAAACGATTGTATTTGTTTTGGCGGAGCTCACGGATCCAATGTTCGGAGTTACGAGCTGAAATTCCAGATATGGAGGTTTCTTGCTACTACGGATGATTACTGTTACTAGGAGCCGCCGGAACCTTCGGAGATCTGGCAGGCTGCATCTGGGGCCGAGGGAAGGGCATTGCAGTGCAATGTCAATGATTCTAGCACACAGGTGGCCGGGGGTGGGGCTGAGGAGGGAAATATTGCACCAGATTTTTGGCAGTACATTCTCATACTATACGTTCTCCCGAGCAATAAAATACTCATTGGAGCGTCTAAGGGTATGGAAATCAAAAAATATCGCACTTCCTTTTTGCGCGCTATTTCTCACGCGCAGAAGGGCGTCGCGGGTTCGAATCCGGGTACGAACATTTCTAAAAACTTCACCACACTCCACCCATTGACAACAATAGGACACTGTGGTTCTTCGGCATATTGTTAGGGGTGACAGGAAAAATTTACAGAGCAAAAATAAGAGCTAGGACAGCTCGGATGGGGGTTCTTCATCGGAACTGTCGGCTTCGCAGCCGGCGTCCTCGTCCAGGTGCGTGGCTACTCTCGTCCTGCCCGCTTCGTCCCAAGCTAGTCCCCAATTGTACGCAACCATGCAATCAACTAACCGAGAGCTGAATAGGGAGCTGTCAGGGTTGACTCGAAACCTCAAATCCCAAATCCTCTGAAGGCGGGCGTGCAAGGATTCACCTGACTGCTCGGAAGACAGGCCTAGCCCCGCAGAGGGTTCGGCTTCATAGGTCTTTAGATATTCACATACGTGGTCACATAGTATGTGGACTTTCAGAGTCCAAGACAGATCAGTTGCCTCCCAGGCGACACGGAATCCTTCGACAGCTTGTTCCCAACCCTCTTCCCTGTGCAGCCCAAAGCACGCATCCTTGACGACCTTCAAACTTTTAAGAGCCTGTACTTTCAATCCTATCTGGCGGCGACGTCGGAAGGGGACCTTATTCTCAGCAACGGCATCGAGAAGCCGAGAGCACTCGTTGCCCTCCAAATCTCCGTTGAAGTAGGTCGACCTTTTGATACCAAGCCTGACCAGCACATCTTTTTGCTTCAAAGAGAACGCGTCGTCGGAGTCCAGGTCGCAGACCTCCTTGAAGACCTTGTTGGTTATACCCAGCAGCAGATGCAGGGGTGCCAGCGTCAGTACTTCCATGGGCGAATCCCTCCACTGTACGCACGGCTCATGAATCACGTTGTGGCAGTGTTGAGACAGGTCATGCTCATGAACCTCCCATGTTCGGGCTGCTGACGCCTGCCCAGTACAAGAGGAGCCTTTCGACCACAGGCAGAAAGGGCATGGATACTTGCAGGAAGCCGACTGGATACCAACCACCATTGCCGCAACCTTGAGGTCACATGCTACCTGCTTAGACATCCCCATGGAAAACAGTGACTTAATGGAGGGATAACGAAACAGCTCTCGCAGGTTGTGCTGAGTCTCCAGAGCCTGACCCAACCCGATAACGAAGTTCTTGAGGACGCTATTGGGGCTGGGCAGATAGGGACAGCCGCTTTCAATCGTCACGATGTTCACTGAGAGCTTGAGGAACTGCCGCCCACCGTCGAACTGGAACTTCAAACGACTGACGCGATCAGCATCGCCGTCAGTCACAACGTCCAAGAGTGCGCCGACATCTACACACAGGCCAAACGGTATAGGGGAAGGAGGAGATTGTCGTTCAGTCTCCAAGTTAAGGCTCTCGCTCACGAATAGAGGGCCGAACACATCCCACTTCTCATTCCGGCAGCTCTCAAGCCCACCATTGGGGAACCTGATGCCCTCGCGACCGAGTATTGAGCACAGACGGCGAGCACTGTTCTTCCCAAGGCCGAGATGTCCGAGCCTGAGTAGGTCCCTTGCAGTCTCGATAGATATGCAGACACCTTGAGAAGCCTCATCATACCTCGAGGGAGTTAAACCCAGATACTCGTGACCATTCAGCTTGACACCGGTCCGGACAGGAGTAGTGGAACTCGACGAACCGCCATGACCAGTCGTAGTGAAGACATCCCTCAGGTGGTCCCGCATAAGCCTTTGGGTGAAGCCCCTGGCTTCAACGCGCTCAGCGAAAGCTCGCCCAGCCGCTGCAGCTTGAGAGGGCTTCTTCAAAACCCTATTACAGAGAGCGTCATCGTGATCCGCCACGGGTTGCGCACACTTGCTGCAAATAGGCTTGGGCGGCGACTGCTCCAGAGGACGGCCAGCTTTACGAGCATTGGAGCGTCTCGCCTGTATCTCGTTCGATACGCGATTAGAGACAATACCGCATACCTTACAGGGGGCCTCCTTGGAGCACGCATCCCTGCGCGTAGAGACTCCATCCGCATCCATCTGGAGAGAGTCGACATAGCATCTCTGTTCCCGGTTCCATGTGTCATATGTCGAAGGATCAGACACGAAGCGGGTTAAGCGACGCGTGCAACCGTTGCATAAGATCTTCGGCAGAGTCAAATTGGTGATCTCACGCTTGAAGTCTATGTCGTAGAACTGCGAGGCTCTGGTGCAAGTAGTATCACCCGGAGAACGGGCCGGCTTGCCCTTTGCCGCTACCACCCTCTTGTAACAGAAGCGGCAAACTCGGTAAAGATTACCCACGTGACGTGGATCAGCAGTAGTGGCAACCTCTTTGGGAATCTCGAGAACCATGTCCACAACCTCTATGAAGATATCAAGAAGTCCTAGCCAGGTTTTGTTCAGTTTTGTGGATGTGCTGAAGCACGGCCCAGGAAAGGACCATTTAGAGAAATGTTCGTACCCGGATTCGAACCCGCGACGCCCTTCTGCGCGTGAGAAATAGCGCGCAAAAAGGAAGTGCGATATTTTTTGATTTCCATACCCTTAGACGCTCCAATGAGTATTTTATTGCTCGGGAGAACGTATAGTATGAGAATGTACTGCCAAAAATCTGGTGCAATATTTCCCTCCTCAGCCCCACCCCCGGCCACCTGTGAGTGGTAAGACTGGACTTGAGATAAGCTTAGTGATAATGTGCACTACAGCTTACTACGCTAAGCTTAGTGTAGCACGTATACTCATGGACGCGAGTGCAAAGCGCACAGTAAGAACAGATGGTCATCTGGGACTAATGGGCCCCGATTATGCGCCTTGCACTCGCGTGCATGAGTACTCGTGCTACACTATGCTTAGCTCGGCTTAGTAAGCTTGTGGTGAGAGGATCTGCCCGCTCCTGGTGCCCAGTGTGTTAGCTGCGAGATATCGATTGCTCGCTATGTGTTGATCGACTCCGTACGGCCATTATTTGCTGCTCTTTAACTTTTCGACTGTGCGGCCCTGTCTGTGTGTAGTAGACAGATAGACAGGTTTTGGCGGGTGCGAGAGTGTTAAAGGCAGCTTGCATGTGGATGCGTCAAAGGATCGATTGCATTTAGAGTCTTTCGTGGATTCTTCTGAGGACTACAGTTAGCAGTGCTGGCGCTCCTGCCAGCCTTGTCGACCGCAGCTCAAGTATTATATGATTTCTGCATTTTCCTCTGGGATTGTGTTGCCAGAGTCACTATCATCAACCACCCATAGTATCAATCGACGACTCGATCACGACTTGACTGCGTAAGCGTTACACTGTGAGGTCAATGACCTTTAAGTTCACTTCAGCAGCCGGCTGACAACGGTACTACAACACTTCGGTGGAGTGTTCAGCCTAAACAGTTTAGGACGAGACTAAAGGTGTGAGAACGTGAACGGCTGAAACTGCGTAGAAGAAACGACCAAAAGTAGCCATAGTGACGAGATCTCGTCACGAGATTGAGGGTTGCTACTTATCAAAAACGAACGTTGAAGATGGGTCTCAAACCCTTGCTTGTCCTCCTCGTGAAACGGCTGACAGTTTTGTTATAAAAATATCACCAATCGATTGCCCTTCTTTTTTAGCTATAGTGACTAGTTCCTCGTTGTGAAATGTTCGTTCATATCCGAGTTACAGCGCTTTAGTCGACTTGCATATCAAACCCGAACGCACTGTATACTGTTCGCTAAAAGTTCGCCGCATTTTGCCTGGCCGGACTGACGCTAGTCTAGCGCCGCTAGAGTGAGTTGATTGAAGGGGGCAGGTTCTCAGAGAACTTTGCAAAGAGCTTTGCTTCGTCCAGAGGGTTCCCGCTAGAGGATTTAGCGGTCATTCGCCAATTTTTGTGGGTGCTCGAAATCGTAAAAGAATGGTTCTCAGAGGTTCGCATCCTTGAATCACCTTCCCTGTACTGAACAGTTCAGTCTGAACTCTGCGTTTTCAAACGGTGCTCGATGGGCAATAGCCTCACTCTAATTAGACGATGAACTCTGGAACAGGGCTCTCCCATTATCCGATCGATACTCGAACAGCTCGAGAAGATTCTTGATCTCGAGAGAATTTGCGGTTCATGGTCATCATGAAAAGAACGTGAAACAAGTTACAGCGTATCACACTCGCCGCCAAACCACAGTCGAACTTATTGTAGACAGGCAATCTTTCGCCAACCAAGTTATCCGCGAAGCATCCGACTGCAATGGATCCACGTACCATTTCGCCCACCCGATACCTTCAAAGGACTCGATGAGGAGCAACCAACGGTTCAAGCCAAGCCGTGGCGTGAACTTTCTCGGACTGTGGAGAGGGCTCACACTGATTCCCGTTGACCGATGTCTCCTTTAATTCATCTGAGCTGATCAAACCATTGATGTGCAATGAGCTGCCCTTCACAAACACCCTGTGGTTAAGTGAATTTACCTGAAAAGTCCTACGACGACTGGTCGACCATCTCACGGAAGGTTGACGGTCATTGACCGTCGCCCAACCATTTCACCCACCCACGTTCCCTGGATGGCCTGCCAGACGTCGTTCAATGATTCGAGTGGTGCCAGGCTTCCCATCGACTCATGATACCGCCGTATCCTGGACTCGGGCGGACCCGACGCTGAATTCATTGAGCAACCCGATATCAGATCGCTTGACATCACTGCGCGACAAGATAATATTGGAAGTAATGCTTCCGAAGCATTGACGAAGGTCGGATAGTTTTTTTCCGTAGGGGCTTATCAGTAGCAGCTAGGGCGCCGGGATGGGCATCGCCAATCTACTCGGTGGCTGGCAGCCACTGGCTGCTAGGCCCTATTAATCAGATTATCCGATACGCCCCATTTTGGCTTAATCTGCTAAAATTCGTAAAGTTTACGTTCAACGTAGACGCGTGTCGGCATCGCGGCCTGGATGACTCGTAGCGGCGCACCCCGCGTGTATCCTTCACGCTTAGCGTCTCTCACGTCAATGCGCCGGCGTTGAACTTTTTCACGCGTCATACGGTTGCACCTCCTGGAGCCATACTTCCGAAGTATTACTTCGGTTACGATGGCGACGCGCTTACCTTGTGGGCTCTCCACAAGAACTTCCCCGCGGTACTGACTGAGACGACTAAGCGCCGGCACTCTTCCCTTCTGCATGGTCTGCCTGAGGAATGAGGATTACGGCAAACACTTTCCAGTAAGAACCGGAGTCCGGTTACCGGACAAGCTGCTCTGAAGCAAGAATGGGCCACACACACGCACGACAGTTATATCATCGCTACCATTGATTCCGCTGTGTCTCCATCAGTCGCTCTCTGAAGCTCGCAATCGCTGATCGCCCCCCATCGAGTTCGAGCAGCCTGTCGATCTCCATCGAGTCTGGGATAATCTTCTGGGTGAGAAATTCACAGAGAATCTCTCGGCCGCGTAGCACAGCTTCCCGCCTGACAAGCCAGGAGAACGATACCGTAAGCTGGTAGAGCACCAACCTTCTCGCTTCCTCATCATAAGAATACTCGCTCTCCTCGAGTTTGTAGCATTCATCGACAATCCGCCACTTCGCTTCTTGCGAAGATCTGCGACGGAGGCCCTCCAAATACCTAGGTATCGCTATTCTTCTCTATAGCCACCATCCTCGTGAGGCATGTTATACGTGCCGGCCGCGTCGCAGTTATCATGGTCTTGCATGGGGAAGTTTTCTCTTAGTTTACGAAGTTTTTTAGCACGGCATTTTTCGCGATTCATCACGGCTGTGTCGTATCTGACAGGTCAATGGGGGCATCGATCAAGGCTCACCCTACTGCCTCCGTTCCTTCTCGGCCCTACGCCTAACCCCGTATTCTCGGATTGCTTGGAAAGCACGAGACCTGAGCCCTTATACCGTGATCTTCCCGTGGTGCGGTCCCTACTGCCACATGTCATCCAATTGCAGCGTGAAGCAGTTATCAGCATTAGCGTTGGTGGTCGGTATGAAGCCGAGCCGTCGGGCCACTGCTTGAGACCTCAAGTTATCATCTCGACAATAGAGGAGGAGCTCCGTTACGTTGTCGCCAGCACAGAGCTCTTCCTTCACCTAGCGGCAACTACATATGCGAGCTGCAGTGAACGGGGACGTACGAAAGACGACATGACCATCACAGCAGCGGTAACCAGCCCTTGACCTTCGGCCCAGTCAGCGACCCAGTAGGACACGTCCAGGAAGCAGAAGGGGACGCTGGTTTCCGGGCAGACTCGAGTAAACTTTTCGAACCTGCTGTTGCCATCAACGGAAGGAAGCCCACAGCTGATGGCGGACCAAATCATTCCAGCGAGACTCCGCTCTCCTTCCTCTCCGTTAAGCCATATTCCACTGTAGTAGGCGAACCCATCGACGAGAGACTGTCGCCATCTCTCGATGCAGCCTTGGACCTCACGCCTGTGCAAGTACCTTGTGTGGGGTCTCGAAGATACGTTCAATAAGAGCTTCTACAGCGTTATATCGCTCGGCCGTATGCCTGAGTTTTTCAGCCGCTCTCGGTTGGCCCTCAGGGTCCTGAACATCGTTCTCTTTCCCATTTTGTCCGTGAGAAAGGTACCTCTTGAGGACTTCCCAGTCGTCCATGATGAGTGGCTCACAGTAGAACTTTGAGGCACCCAGAGGGACGTGCCAGGCTCTGAAAGATGGCTCCGCTGCAACTCTTGCGGATATATCCTCGACCGGGCATCTGTGACGAGTTCGACGACGGTAGAAGTAGACGTGCATGACGAGCACTGAATCTACCTTAAGCACGACTCTGGCGGAAGTAACGGTGGTGGGACGACACTGTCACCGACAAATAAGACTCCATCAACGGTGCCGGCGATCAACAGCAGGCTGGGCGGTCGAGAGTGAATGCCAATATCGGTGAGGATCACCAGTGGCACCTAGGTTGAGCAGATCAGCCACTCGAGTGGTGTCCCAGGGAATTGCAGCCGACGCTTTAGCGAGGGCCGCCACCATAAGTGATGGTGGACCGAGAATCTCATTACACCACCCTCCCCATCACCAGGTTGTGTAATCAGATTCTCGGGTTACCGCCAGACACAACCCGGGCGACGGTCGAATCACCTCCTTCACAGTATCGGCCGTAGGGAGGTGCAAAGTACCAGTGCCTTCCTCTACTAACCATACGTATTCTCCCGCCGCCTGTTTAGCGAGCTCAGGAATATCTGATGGTGAACGGCGCACCAGGTAACTGCAAACGTCAGGGACTCTGAGTGGTCAGGTGCCAATAGAGAAGAGAGTCGACGCAGGCAGGCGCGAAAGGTAGATCTTGGGAGTTAGAGCTACTGTGGGGGGCTACTGAGCAATTGCCAGTGGGAAAGGCTGTGAAGCACATAGACGACGATTCGAGATTGTGAAGTGCTGCGGAAGACCCACGCGTCAACGTCTGCTTTCCTTTCCTGGCGGACCCTCAGCCTAGCCTCATCTTCACATAAAAGCTCAACCTAATAGCAAGAAAGAACGACATAACTCGCTTTTGAAGAGTCGCAGACCTGAGCTTCTTTCATAGCCGCCTTTGCTAGGGACGAAAGGGCATTTCTGATCTCCAGTACGCTACAGACTTCTGTGAAGAGGCGCAGACTATGGCCGAACTAAGGCATTGGATGAATTGAGGGGAGCATGGTGGCTTGGCGATTAACTCACCGAGGATACCAGTGATTCGTACGCACAGGCGAGTGTCGATCTGTCGTCTGCTGGCGTGTCACTGCAAGAATCACGATGGTCTTCAAGTTGCGTATGCCCATGGCCCACTTAGCGGGATCGTCATCATTCGACTGGAGCGCCGGTGGCTGAGTACTAACTTCCAGGGCGACACCTGCGCTTCACTGAACTTTCTCACGAACGAGAACGAGAGTGGTACCGCGGCCTTCGGTTGGGAAAGTGATGGGGTCAAGATCACCGGGGACTGGAGATTGACCGGGTGGTCGCAACAACATTGCAGCCGTGCCGTCCTAAATTATGACCACTTCAAAAGTCTGGAAATGCACACTTACTATCTGTGGAGCGGAGTCACTGGGTACGTGAACAGTGGAAGAGGGCCGGTTGCCGGGAGCAAGGTCCTCCTGAGCAAGTTTTGCCGGTAGTATGTCGTCTGCCTTCCCTTGGGAAAGCCGCAACTTTCTCCCACAGGAACTTGGGCTGCAGCAAGTTTCATTCGAGAATGTAGCGTGTATCTCAGTGTACTTCGCCTTGGTGCTCCCTGAGGCATTCTCTTTCGACTTCTAGCAGGTCTTCCATCCAACCGCACAATCGGCAGAGTCGAGTGATAGAAGAATCACAGTCGCCTGAGTCGGACCTCTCCTTTGCCCCCCCACGGAATATGATCGGTCTACCGAGCATGGCCACGTCGCGGTAGTTGTCATCGAGATGGAAAGCGAAACCCTCTGTTGCCGAACCCTGAAGGGTTGTGAGGGTCCCCAAGCCTGCCATGAGTAGTCGCCAGGCAGGGCATTCGGTAGGCGCTGTGCTACAGGCCAGTGGGTTCCTTATTGATCAGCAGACGAGGCGTGGATGAGGGCACGGACCCTATCAGCGCGGCGAAAGGCATGACCCGCAGCGATGTGCCGACAACTATGAGCAGGTCGCATCGAGGGAAGTCATCAGAGACCATGTCTTGGTATCTGATGGGTACGATATGTGCCGTCCAGTATCGCAACTGAAGGTTACTGTGTTCTGATTTTCTCCCCAAAAAACGTCACATCAGGTTTCACTAAACCACCACACTTCAGGCAACGCGGTGGCGATACGCTTCTCCTGCCATTCGCGAGGGAATCTTTGTTCGCCTCGAGGACCCGAGCGCGATACCTGCTCATTCAGTCATATTGAGAGAGGACGAGCCTCTCACCAGCGGATGTCGTGTTGTCGCGCACAGTCGACGCAGTGGCAGTCGGAAAAAGAACCGTGCCAGAAAGCGACTCTCTCGGGGTCGATTCCGCAGCCGTATTCGAGGCCGTCTATGTTCTGCGTGTACAGCCTGAAGAGGGAGCTCTGACGAAGTTCGATGGGAACTCTCACCTGAGGAGCATCTTCTTCTTCTCCAGGAGCTTGATGAAGTAGTGTGTCCGAGTAGGAAGGTATTGGCCCGGAAAGAGATCCGGCACCAGGGTTGTGAAAGGCGCTGGGTTCTCTTTAAAATAACTAACAGAGGGTCGGTGCATTCAGGGGAGTGCGAAGCGCAATGGAGTTCAATGACAAAAGAAGGAGAACGCCAAAATCAAGTGTATCTCCCAGGAGTGACTCGCTCCGAGTGAGTTGGCAGTCCTGACCTGGACTCGTACCCCGAGCGCGTACCTCAGATCGAACATGGCTTCGGGCTTGGGTAGGGAGAAATGGGCGAGTCTCGCATAGAGGCCGCTGGTGGGGGAGCGAAAGTCGGGTATCCCCGAGGATACAGACATCCCGGCACCGGCCATGACGATGATCCGCCCTGGAAGAAGACGGATAGCAGCAAAAAGGCTTCCAGCCTAGCGTACTGCAAGATCCTGACTTGAGCAGTTCAGCCAGGCTCCTCGGCCCAGGCCTCAGGCCCAGAAGGGCCGAGCCGCGCCGTAAGGGTCGGGGGATACTGCCGGGCTGAGACGAAGAATCCGTCGCCATCTACCGTTCAGTAGCACTGCGTTATGAAACTGCGATCGGGTGATTGTATGGTACTGGCAGGTCGAGGAGCAACGATGAGGCCGGATGAGAGCAAAGAGCCCGAGAAGGCGTCACCTCAGCCATCCGACGCGCAGTGTGGGGAAGTTGAGGCGGGACGAACTCCTTCTCGCCGATGCCGCATTCGAGTCTCGAGGGCTCTCAGAGCCCTACTGTCTTAATTGAACGCAAAGCGGGAGAGGACATAAGGAAATACAAGAAATCTCTAGATTACTGAGTTAAACATTTCAGTAGTACAATCAATGGTGTTACTGCTAATTCAGCTTGATCGATTATTCGCTTTATCAGCTGTAGCCGGAGACAGTATAGAGCATAAGTCAGACCTGGAGATTGAACCCGGGGTCTCTCGGTTCGCAAGTATACAAGTTAACCACGCGGCCAAATGGCTTAGGTGGAACATACTTCACTAGCCTAGACTTTGCACTCAACTGTCTTCATCGACTGTAAGGCTGACAGGTTGAACAGCATCACTCGGCTAGCACTCGATGCAGCCGTGTTCTCTAACGCCGTTAGACTAACGGGCCACGGCCTCACCCATGAGCACACTTACGTTCGGATTGAGGAGGGCCCTCGTTGCCGAGACTCTTCCGGACTAGTGCCAATGTAGTATCTATGAGGCTCACTAAGAGGTTCGAAGGCGAACTCGTCTCACGCCACTTGTCCACTGAGGGCACCGAGAAGGCTGACTGTACGACTCCGCCAAACGGGTTGACCACACTCGCAATCATACTCGGGCTCTGTCGACTCACGAGCAACCTGCCGTGAGGGAGTGATTCAGCGCTCCTACAGTTTCAGGAGGGAGGGCACCGCACACGCCTCACTGAGGCGGCCTCAGCCCGAAGGCTCTTCCCCCAGTGGGCGTCCGGGGCGAAAGAAAAAGGCCTACCACTGTCCACCCTGGTTCGCATTGTCACCGGCCCTCGGGCGCACTGCTGTGAGCACTCCATTGACATATCTTTCCACAAGGTCGACAGCTGCGGACCCACTGAGGTTGGCCAGTGCATCCAGTACTCCAAAGTCTAAGATCTGAACTCGAAGTCACATCGGGGCCGAAGGGGTCCAGCCAGAACATACCAAAGGTAGCGACTTCCGCTGATCCCGAGCTGAAAAGTTCAGGGCCGACTGAAGAAATGGGAGCAAGAGTGCTGCGCTCGGACTCGGAGAGTCCAGATTTCAGGTACGTACTAGGAAGTCCTCTGAATCAACAATACCTGCCGTAACGGCAGTGCCGTTACCCAGTCGATTCGTGGCCGCTTGCAGCGGCTGCGAGAACGGCCTTCAGATGTCGGAATGCCGAAGGGATCGGCACATGTCTATCGTGTTTTGCACGTTAGCCTGAATAACACAGTTAGGGACAGGAACTTGCCTGAGAGCGGGAGCTAGGGTTACACAGAAGAGGTGGCTCTGTTTGCCTGACAGTCGGACCTGGCAAGAGGGCGGAAGGGGCAAGATTCACTCCAAGGCTCGTCGCGGGAGAAAATATCGTATCTGATGACGGAGCATTCTCTGGGGTAGTTACTGTGAATTTCCGAAACAAGAATGTACTACACTTCTTCGAGTTGTCGGCTAAGACCGTTGGCGGCAGCCCCAACTACCACGACATGTACCTTCATACAAGATTCGACTTTAAAGGCTGAGCGGTTACAGGCCTTTGGGAAGGATCAAGTTCTATCCAGTCGTGTTAGTCGTTGGGACACGATTCGACTCAGCGACACTCTACGTCATGAACGACGAGCCATACCTCTCTTTGCAGCCCATGGTCAGTGCTGGCGTTCTCGATCTCGACGCGGGCCAACCTGAGAAGGGCTGCTGCCGTGGTTGCCAGCAATTTCGACAAGTGTGCGTCGCCCTACTCAGCGATCGCGCTAGCGCCAAGAGACCAGCTGCGATGAGAGTTCGTGACGGTACGAAGAGGCTCACGACAGGCTGACAGCGCCTCTGACCAGGTTTCGAGAGTCGCCCAGGATGCCTGAGTAGAATTGCGAATCGCTGTCAGAATGCTCAGTCGCGGAACAGTTTAACTCAAACGCAGCATCGCCGAGTCAACGGACAAGCAGCTGAGCACGAACAAGAGCTCCCGCCTGATCCCTACATTCGAGTCGTAGGGCTTGCTGCAAGCATACAGGTAGACTTTCTTGGACATGAATAGCTGACCGTCCATGGCAACGGCGAGCTTTGGGCGTGACAACAGGCACTCGCGACATACGGGGTCATCTAATCTTGCACCTACTGGACGTTCGAAGACCTCGATTCATGGTGGTGCTCACGCACCTTTGGCGATTTTGCTGAAGATGGGCATCCTTTGCTCAGGTGGAACGCCGCTAACGGACACGTACACACCGCCATTCTGAAGCACCCTCTGTGTCTGCCTCATCGTAGCGTTTGCCAAAGTGTCGTCTGCTCCATCCCGCATGAGGCAGTCCATCAAACCTAGCAGGTCTCTTTACTGTACTTCAATCGTTCGCTGTGCTCGTCTGCCTATCTACCCTTATCAATGACCAGATTGAAGCACCCTCCTGTGAGTTCGTTCGAGTCCGCGAATCCCTGCTTATACTCCACCCCATGACGGAGTCGAGCTGAGGAGCAAATGGCGTAGTGCCGTGAATTAACGCCTTGAATGCACAAATCACAATCATCGCGAAGGTTGATGTTCTCAAAAGGCATTTCCTGAGCTGGTATTGCTGTTGTACATAACAGTCAATGAACAGTCCAACCTGAACTTACTCATCTCGGCAATTGCCGTATCACTTGCATCGAGCGCCGTGACCTGAGAGGTCACGTAGAACTACCAAACAACAGAGAACCGTCGGAGTGATCGCAGGCTCGATCGCTACCCGCGTATATCCGAGGGAGATGAGTTGACGGGGCATTCTACTTTTGCCGCAGCCCAGAACCTGGCATACGTTCAAACTCGAAAGTGGCAATCAGGCTATGGCCATGAGCCGAGCGTGACAGCAACATGAACGGCTCATGACATTCAGTCCTCCATCGAGGAACGATAAAATCCACTAAGCCATGGCAATGCTCACTAGGGCGGAAGGTCCTCTGGCACCACTGGGCTGTGAGTCAAATCGTGTGAAGCGTTCAGCTTCGGTTGTTGGTGGTGATGCACTCGAAGACGAGGGAGACCGAGGTTCCGGGCTGCAGCTAATGGAGAGGAGCACGAAAAAAAGGGCGGCAAGGGAGCGTGAGTTGCGGGATGAGGCTCGGTATTGTGGTTACCTCTGGACCAGTCCAATGAGTTCAGATCGTACATCCTCGAAAGACGCTACCCATTCGAAAGCGTCCCCGAATAACCCATTCTTGTATGCATTTTCCCAAAGTGCACAGTCTGATAGGTCTGTGATGCATCGATTCACCTAACCGAATTGATCCTGGCAGAGAGTTCTGTCGCAGAGCGACCGCTACGCTGTGGAGAATCAATCACTGGGTGATCGGAATTCGAGGGAATTTTTCACGCCCGCGTTCGGAGGCGCCCGCCCATTCGAGCAGCGAGCGACTTCAGACCGAAATTCTATCACCGATGATACCAGCGACGGAGAGCTCCCACCTGCTCGATAATCGGATCCTCAACAGACAACGGGCAGCTGTGGCTTCCTCTTCTGTGGGGGAAGAAATTTCTGCTCATTCGCCGCGGATGATTCGCGGGATGAAGGAAAATAACTGTATCATTCACGGTATTCCTTAAAGCTGGTAGCAATTTTGTGCGAGGAATGAGTGCATTTGGGTCAAACTCTTCAACGTTGCCTCATGCGATGTACCGCTGCGAACGCTTTCCCTCCAGTTGCGTTGACGCAGCCCCTGCCCAGTGACACTGCGACAGTGTGCTCTGCATCTCACTGGAAAAATGCCAAACCCACTGATGGTGCATCCGCGAAGACCGGAAGCAAGGCAACTGGTTAGCGAGGACCGCGAGCCTCGGAAACCGAGGCGGTCAGCGGTGTGGTGGCGGCAAGTTGGCGCCCGCACTTTATAGGAGTTAGTTCCCCGACTTCAGGTATTCAATGCCATTCACGTGGGGGCGGCTCGTGAATCACTAGTCGTGATAACCTAGTGAAGCTCTGCTGGAAACTGTTTCAGCTCCTGAATCCCCGCATGCGCAAATCGCCACATCCAAACTTGCATCAAGGGAGCCAAGAGCAAGGCCAAATCACACTCAGTGGTATCTCAAACATCTGTTCGGGTTCTGAGAGTCTCAGTCGAAAACGCACAAGCAGGAGGATGACGATATCTTGATATGCAAGCACTAGCGTCGCGTGTCAAACACGAGACGAAAAAAGTACGCGACAAGCGAAAGTTATCTACCGCCTACGCACAAGACGCTCGTCAGAAGTTATCGAAGAGACAGAGGGAGGCTGCCTAGGCTGTCGCTAGGAACCACCGGAATCTTCGGAGATCTGGCAGGCTGCATCTGGAGCGGAACGACGGGCTGTTGCCGATGTCAATGATCCTAGCAGCGTCGAAAACGTATCGATCACATTGTGACCGATTCGCGGCGTTACCGTCTCTGGCTTGACACCAGTGTGGAACCTGGACGACCTGCCAGTCCTTCCAGGTTTCACACTGCGGAGCTGGTAAATTACCAGTGGTAACAGAACGAACAGGTACCATGAACAGTTACTCTGCGGACCATTTCATGAGTGATTTGATACCATCCGGTAGCACAGGCCGCTAGTCGTTACAGGCCAGCGTCAACGGTCGTCAGGGTATGATGGAAGCGACCCCATGAGTTTGACCATGATTGACTTATGGCACTCTGGTAGTCACTATCGCTCTGAAGTGACGGAATTTACCGGTGCGGTAGTGGCTGCCTGTGCACCAGAAGCATTGAGATACTCACATAAGTTGAATCAAGCTTCATCGGCTGAGTGGTCGTTTTGTACCATCTGACGCATGAGGCACGTCGCGCCCTCTCCTGCGGAGTTGCCACTCTCTGACAGTTAAGCCTTGCCTTTCCCGAGACCCGGTCTCGGTAGATCGGGTTCCGAACTCTTGCTTCCGACCGACCCGACTGAACAAACATGCATACTCGTTGTGTGATAAAAACTGAGCGAGGTGGTGGAGAGGTTATGCCGTTATCAATCACGACTCCTGTAACAGTGTCAACATGGGGCATATCAAATATGCCGCTTTGAAAAAAATGACATCGTTTTCAGGCCGATTAAATAAGAGCTCCTCTCCTATGAAAAGCAAAAGATGCATTTTTTGCATCATGATGATTGAAGGTTCATTGCCATGCTGGCGATGAACCAGTACAAAATGCCAGAGCACGCTGATGAGCGGGCACCCGAGGAGGGGATTTTCACCCCCCGGATAAGAGCCACCAGAAATTAACAATCCATATCACGACAGGGTTTTCCCGATGTCTAGCTACGGCGGCTTGGGGGCGTGTGAGGTCGTCGCCGTAGGTAGCCGCCGGGCTTGATACAGTCGTTTCAGTGGGGAGCAACTCCAACAGAAAGTCATCGTCATTCTCAACCGCGCTTGCCAGGGACAATAATATTTCTGCGTCATTGAGACCCGGGGAGCCAAACTCTTCACGCACTTGAGCTGCCAGTGACACCCAGAAAGAATGTCCATCGTCTTCCGCTGTGATAGCCAGCCCCTGTGGCAAGTAGTCTTTGGTTGCCGAGGAGTTCAACTCGGCGCGGACTTGAGTTACCAGAAGCGCCGCAAGGGGATCGACAACACTTTCACCAGCGATGGGCACGGGTGGTTCCGAGTAGATGTCATAGGTCGCCATGGATCTCAACCTGCTGGGCGTGGCGACGACTACCAAGTGGAGGAGAAGAACACAGGGCAAATATCCAAGGATGATGGACATACCTTGCAAGAGAGAAGAGAAGGACACCTGCAGAGCCAGATAGTAGCTTCTAGCGCCTCAGAAGGGCGTGGGCATTGAAGGCTGTATCCTCTTGCATCTACAAGCTGAATACTGAGTCTTCCGACACGTCAGTGACGTGACGTGACGCGTGCCGGCGAAACGATCGACAAAGTGTCTTCGGGGCTGTCTACTAGTCATGTCCAATCTCATCACTATAGGGGCACAATGCGACCCCAACCTTGCGACGAGGGCATAACACTGAACCATCCGTAGCCACTCTGTCATAGTTAGATTCATCATTCTGCGAAAGTCCCTGGATTAGACCCAGAAATAGCGTGTGACACCTAGAATAAGAAGACAATTCCCGGTGACGGGAATGTTACTCGAGGTAGACTGCGCTAGTGACACGAGCCTAGTTTTTCCTACGGTATTGCCGATACAACAGACTGACTCCCTGAGGCTAAGAAAGCGTCCTCGTCGGTGAAAGATTAATCGTGTGAAGTACTGCACTCCCCCATCGTCTCCAACATGGGCTTGATTCGGATGGGAGGTCAGCGATAAATACACATCATGTCATGGGGTTCTGCGCACGTGCACGTACTTGCGTGCTACTGAGGGTCTACAGCCGAGTGTTGTGTCGTCGGTCTGCGACAGCATTTCGCCAGAGAATTTCGCCAGAGGGGGAACATCAAGCTGCTAGGCTTTTCTTCTGGCGACGCTAGTGGCGACTCGTCATCAGGCGACCAGCTCACGGCTAGCCTAGCCGGGCTAGGTGATAGTAGCGCCAACCTTGGCAAAGATAATCCTTCACGCCTGAGCTTTTCTGGGCTGTCCTGAGGTGCGCAAGATAACCTCCAATGAGTCCCTCGTGGTAACTTGGCACCGGCACCTGTACGGTCCAGCGTGCCAAAACGGCATGAGAGGAATATTCATTCGGAGTACTGCTCTGGGTGAGCGCGCGAGGCTAGCTTGGAGTTCAAACCTCGAACGGTTCTAGTAGAATCTACAGTTCGTAATTTACGAAGCAAACGCTCTACTACTAAGCTACAGCGAGTTACACAGTATGATGCCCTCGAAACCGCTGGGCCGAATAACCGTGGCGCAAGATCTCCCTCCTAATGAAACCTCTGAGTGTAGGGAGGGGGAGTGGGGCGTACGACTGCCGGAACCTGAGGCAAGCGCAGCTCTGTGAGAGGTCTCCCGGAACCGCCGAAACCCAAGAGATCACGGACTTGCAGGTCCATGAGAGCCGAGTATTGGACCAAGCGCCTTGTTATGGTAACGGCACTAGACACGTCCAGCCCGTCCCATTTTTCGGATGATGGGGCGAAGCGCGACAAGAGGACGCGATTGTTACCCGTGATACACGCGAAGCACTCTACTCGTTTTCGATGCCGGTGATGATTTTGTCGTTTTGCCAAAAATGGCACAGTAACCGTAGACCAGTGTTGCTAGTGAGAGATTCACTTTAGTAGTGAATCAACTCGAAAGATAGAGCGTAAAGAAGGCCATGAGGGCACCCTCTTCTTGATCGTGAAGCGTTAAAAAACAACCCAAACAATCGAAAGAGCGAAATGCTGAAGAGGCGAGTATCATAGCGAGAGTATCATCATTGAAAGAAAAAGAAGTCCCCGAAGATTCCTTCTCCGAACAGATCGAAGAAGTCGCTCTGAGCCTCAATAGCCGCAGGAGGTGATGCCTTCGGGGCTATCGATGTCCTGTGCCCTCGAGTCGCTGGACATTTGGGCGACCACCAAACAGAGTAGCAGAACCGAGAGAAGATACCTTAGGGTGATGGACATACTTTTAGCTGGGAAAAGTCGGAAAGCTTGAGGTACGAGCACTCCAATAGGAAGATTCCGTCGGGTGGGCTACAAAGAGTTGCCCTCAAGACACAGCGGTCGCCTTGAGTGAAATCCGATTCGTTCGGACGACTCTTTCGAAGTCTTCGAACTGAATGGAGAACCAGTTGGTTCACCGAAACCCGAACTTTTTGCGAAGCTGGTTTTAGCGTGATCCATACAACCAAGTTAGTGCGCGTGCTCGCTAGAGGAGAAATCTCATGAATCCATGTGATCTGCCAAAATTTTTTGCCAATTTGCCAGGATCTTTTTTTGCCAGTGGCAAAAAAAGATCCCTGTGTTCACTTTATTTCTTTCTTGACTTTAATAACCGTGTTCTAGCCAGTGAGGGGGATATACTATACTAAATCCGAAATAGGGAGAGATGTAAGCATGATGCTTAAATATGCACCACAATTTCGTTGTACATCACCATCGCGTCGTCGAGCGAGGAGGAACAGATGCAAAGCCTAGCTCGGAAAATAACACAAGAATATCATAAACTCAATATCCAAAAACCGAAGGGGTACTCCACACTGTGGCTGCAAGAAGCGGAGAAACCCCTTAAGCCGCGCACCATGGCGCATTGTACAGCCCTCGAGAGTCAATCTGAGTCCGGGGACTATCTTCGAGGAGCGAAGGGCACCCTGTCCGACCACAGCCTGTGCGTATGACGGCGTCGTACTCTGACGCCCGGAGCGACTGCCATGCAACGTCCCTTGGAACTCTTCGCGAGGAGTCTCTATTCATGAGCGTCCGTTTTGCCGAGGGATTTCCCCCAGCATGTCCGATGCCCGATCGAGCAGAGGATCTGAAGCAGAGCCTGTCGCTGGGAGCTCTGACGCGTGCAGACTGCACGACGTGACGTCGTAGACGCCACATCTTGGCGCAACTAAACGGCCGATTCTTTCTTTACGCGGACGAACTCAGAGGATTCTCTGATACTCAGTGGCTTGCGCCTGCTTGCCGTGATTCCAGCCACCGTCATCCGAGGTTCGACTCCGAAATTCTCACCCCGCGCCGTCCATAACGATGACGAGGTTTTCTTCAAGCACTGTCTCTCGAGTGGCTCGACAACAGCCTCTTTGGTCATATCGGCTCACATCGGCTGGTCGTGTTCGTCAATCGTGGACTGGTCTTTACAACTTTCGTGCTCCTTGGACTTCTTTAATATCGGCCATACACTATCTCAGATACTGTATGTTGGAGATAGGGATATCCCATCTGTCTCCAGCAAGTTTCGTTCATAGCTTTTCCACTGCACCCTGATACTTGCCGAGAGGTACTCGAAGCTCGCAATTTCACTCATCTCTTTCTCACTCAGAGAGAGGAGATTCACCTGTCTCGACTATTGACGACCGAGACTAGGGCGGAACAACCGTTTCATGTTACCTGAGCCAAAACTACTAGCCGAGTTGTGGCCATTTTGTGCAAGTGGTCCTATAACTTAGGAGTCCTTCCTTAAGGCGTACCTTAAAGGAAGGAGTCCTTAACGATCCTTCCTTAAGGGGCAACTCCTTATAACTTTTCAATTTCAAGGATCGTAAGGAGTTCCTTCCTTTAAGGTACACCCCAAGGAGCATAAGGGGCGGTTTCTCTCCGAAGATGAGCGGAGCGATGCGGGAATTGAGGTGATCTATTCTGGACTTAGCGTATTTATGGGAAGTTCTATAAACAGTCCGCACGCTATTGGAACTTCCTACGAATGTCTCTGAAACTTAAGTCCGGTGACTGAGCTTCCGAAATGTTAAGTTGGCTTCTGCCGTGAAGATCGAACACCGCAAAAAACTAGTAAGACTCCATTAGCGGGAGTCGGGAGCAAGACTCTCCGGGTGCGGTATACAGCAGAAATTTTGTTACTCAACGCTTCACGCGGCACCAGCCATGAGAGTCAGCGCAACTTGCAGAGCGCCGGTTCATTAATCGGGCAACCCAAGTTCAAGTCCTGGCAGAGCCCCATTGGAGGGCTGCTCACAGAGTAACGTGAAAATTTCGAAGTGCAGCAGCGGTGGACAGAAGATGTGGTGGGCTAATGACTCTGGGGAGGAGAACGATTACTTGACGGAGAACGCCATCCTTCATGAACCCCCGGACACCTGAATTTGCAATGCGGGCTTCTTGATGTTTGGCGGCGTGGTTATTATGTCGCGCTGGCCATCGAGAGGGTGCCGGATCGATTCTCGGGGTTGTCAATTCTCAATTTTCTCACTCAAGGAGCCCGTAAGCGGGGGGTAAGCTGGGTCGGAGCAACCTTACGATCCTTACGCTCCTTGTGTAAGGTCCTTAAGGAGCGGCTCCTAAATGTTATAAGGAGCAACTCCTCAGCTTCCTTCCTTAAGGACCTCACGTAAGGACCTCAAGGTCCTTACTTTAAGGAAGGATGCTTAGGACCTTACGCTCCTAAGCCTCCTAAGTGACAAGGAGGAGCTCTTTCCTTAAGGAACTTACGGTCCTTCCTTGAGGAAGGGGTCCTAAGTTATAGGGCCAGTGTGTTGCAAGGACTCATCCGTATGGCAGTATTGTGTCTTTGCCGCAACTCCCCAACACTGCTCGATTCTGATATCCCTCCTGATCTAGTCCCTCATGTCAAGGGGTCCTATCCGTCGTACCACCTCCTAGCTACTACCATATTATCCAAGTATCTCAAGAAGGTTTGTATCAGGTCCGAGACTCATACAAGATTACTTATAGCAATCCCTCGTGGCGGTAGGAGAGTATCCTACGGGGTCATCGCGTAACTATCAGTTTCCTTAGGTTGCTTCCTGACCGTACTATTGTCCATAACTACAGTTGGCGCCAGTTTCAAAACTCGCGCTACGAACTTGCTCTCGACTGAGTATGGTATGGGAGAGACTGGCCCTGCGTACTTGACTAAACGCAAGTTCGTCAATCAAGAGGTAGAAACCTGATTAAACGAGAATAGTGGGATTGAACAATAATGCCATAAGCATATCATTTATAAGCCCTTTATACATGGGTCATGATACAGAAAACCCACAGCGAGAGTCTATTAATCACACTGTAAATCAGGAGTATGTCGTTTTGACAAGACTGTATCGATAGCTTCGTGCCATGTGGGCAAGAACTCCCAAGTGAACGAGGAGATGAGCTCAGAAAATGAAAAAGATACTCAGCAGCCACAACACGAAGGGGTTCGTCGTATCCTTCGCTTGGATGGCCGCGGGTCGTGAAAGGTCGGTAGCACCAGTTGCCAGAGTACTTGAGTCGGCAGCGAACACTTGAGACAGGAGAGACACATAGAAAGGATCTTCGTTGTTTTCAGCGGCGTAGGCCAGTACTGGTAGTATGACGCTGTCATCGATACCGAGTAAGCTCAAGTCGTCTTGCATTTGTTCTGCCAAACTCGTCCAGAACGGATCCTCACTGTCCTGGGCTACGGCGGCCAGAGGTGGTGGTATGTCGTCTAGAGAGCTCAACTTGTGTTGCATCTGAGCTACGAGCCACGTCCATACATACTGTTCATCTTCTGCGGCCGCTGCAGTCACAGGCGCCGGTCGGTTGCTGCCCTTGGGAGCGAGGAAGGTTGGATGGTTGGGCACTTGGGCCACACTGAAAACGATCAGTGGCACCGCTAGTAGATACTTCAGGGTGAGAGACATACTTCGCAGAGAAAGGAAGCTCTGAGTGAAACGAGGGAGATAGTTGCTCGATTGCCTGGCTTTTGACGGACACGAGAAGTGCAGGGCAGTCCACGTAGGCCCCAAGGGGTCTCCCCTACCGCAAGACCGCTTTCGTCCCGTGCCCCGAATCTACTGCGCAACGAGTGGATCTTGAAACCCACAGGAGAACCGCACCCTCTCCACTACGTTGCAGTTCAGCTGATACTCGAGATAGTGCTTGAAGACTTAGGAAGATCTAGGGCTGATCGTGATCATAAGCGTGATCCGTAGCTTATTCTAGCACGCATTCTGCGTCACGAATACTCATACACGCAAGTGGGAAGCGCAGAATGATACCAGATGCAAGTAGGTAGCGATACCGGGACTAATAAGTAGCAATGATGGTAGTCGCAGCGATAGACTTTTCCCCAGTACTTAAAAGTTCCTTTGTAGAAGTACGGTAACCGTAAATTACAAAGGAACTTCCAAGTATGACCCCACTGCGGGTTTTCGCTATTGGGCACGCACGAGCCCAGCCGTCGCGGGGCATCATTACGTTGTAACGTTACTGGTTCCTCTCATAATGCACCTGTCCTGGCAGGCACTATGCCGTGTAGACGTGCTGGACGGAGTCGATAGAAACCTCTCAGTTACTGACACTCTACGGTTTCAATGGAAGGCAGTCTCCGTACAAACGAGGGAGACTGTCTCCCTCGCTGCACGACAGCACGCGTGCTCATAGTCTACGACCCTTCAGCTTCGGCCTGGAGGGGCTGCGAGGCCTCTGTGCGTTCAAGTAGCAGTGGCCATCTTCGAAGACCTACTCTCGCACGACTCGAGATTTTCGCGAGAACGATGTATCGGATCCCACCGAACTCGTTCAACTGTGGCGGTGTCACGGTGACGCCGCAGTCGGTTAGAACTACTCTCACAGGCTGAGGTAGCATCCCCGGCTCGTGAGTGTGGTCTACGCCATGTAGTCAGACGAAGCGGAATGACCTTCCACACCGGCTCTTCTGCTCAAGGGGGAGTACGCGGCCAAGGACTTCACAGCAGCGTAACTTGAGATCTCGGGTTCGGACCCTGGGCTAGTCATTTCTCCCGACATTTTTTGGCTTCTTTCATTTCCGCGCCGCCTTGCATTGCCTTCCCACAGACATAGCAGATTATTGACGCCTTTCGCACAGGGAATTCTCTGTTCGATTGAGTAGGCTGATGCCTGTGTGAGCGCTCCCTGTTGGTGCTCCGACAGAAACTGCAAACTCATCAGCATAGGTCCGCCTTACGTCGTATGAGGAATCCCCACATCGGTTCCTCCTAAGGAGGGCCTCCTCGCTGTGAGTCAGGTTGGTCACACTCAGTACGACTCTAGTATCATGGTAGGGTACTCTCGAAAGGTCCAGCAGCATGATAATGTTGCTGATACTGGTTTTTCGATCCACGTGGGGCTCTCGGTTCAGTCTCCCCTCCTAGACCGGGATAGCACTCCTCAATATGGAACGTTTACTGACGGATGTGGCGGAGCGTCTTCGGGCTTCGGCAAGAGTGCGACGATTCGGTCTTGCTAGGGGTTGGAAGGCCCTCGAAATGATCACGGCTTGTTTCAGTTTGGTGCTCTCAGTCGCCCAATTTTAACCAGATAATGGGGAATCTCTGCTGCTGTTTCGACGGTCCCACCACCACTGCGGCCATGCCCCCTCCAGCCACGACTACGGTCACCCGTAGCACCTATGTAGCCCCAGGAGCCCCTCAAAACTTCACGTATGGGGCCCAGCCGGTGGAAGAGGTGAAGCCCGCTGTCATGTCACAGCCCGCCCAACCCCATCAGATCGTGTTTGCCCGATGGTCGTGTCGCCGTCCTCGGTTCTGATGGTCAGTACTATCCAGTAGCACAGAACCAGCAATCTGTGGCCTCAGTGAGCACTGTGCAGACTGCCCCACAGCCACCTGTCGTCCAGAACCAAGTGGTAGAGACCCACACCACTACTGTTGTTGAACACTCCGCCCCTGCCGCCCCTCAGCCTGAGGTCGGCCTAGGCACTGCCATGCTGGCTGGTACGGCTGGATTCCTGGGGGGTATGATGCTGGGCAGTGCGATGGAGCAACCATCGACAACTGTCGTGGTGGAGGAGTCCCCGGTGGTGATTGAGGAGAGCCCTACTATAATAGAGGAGACTGTGATCATTGATGATGACGATGATTGGTGATTGACTTCAACAACAAGAGCAAGAGGACCTGAGGAGCTTCTTCCCAGCGAAGAGCCCCCGTTCTCTCTCGCCGTTGATTACTCATAATTTTCCCTAGGGCAATGACCCCAGCGGCCGATAGCCACTGTGAGGGCTGTCGTCGGCCATGACGTCACCGTTGGTACTTTTCCTAAGTGGTATGCTCATCCGT
The DNA here is from genome assembly GCA_013115135.1 of Perkinsus olseni. Taxonomy (NCBI): domain Eukaryota; phylum Perkinsozoa; order Perkinsida; family Perkinsidae; genus Perkinsus; species Perkinsus olseni. The sequence goes on from JABANP010000043.1 coordinate 68,037, forward strand.
ACGGCAGAAGATCGCTCTTCCTGCTCACGTTTTTTACTGGACTATCATCCGTCCCGTGGACTGCCACCTCACGCAGCAGCGGTGGTCCTCGCGACGGCTTTCAGTGATAATTCAGCGAAGCTTAGAATCACTATCCTATTGATTTCTCATCAGCCCGGTTTTGCGTTCTAGTGCGGACTCTTCGGCACCCCTCCTTGCTCGGCAGTTCCGTCCCTCCCCTCCTTCAATGAGAGCTCTCACCGAGGAAGAGACCCGGCAGGTTTTCGAGAAGCTGAAGAAGTTCCTAGGGGCCAACCTGCAGCTACTGGTCGATCGGGCTGACGGCGAAAACTACGTATTCAGGCTCCACAAGGACAGGTATTATGGGAGGGTTCTGAGTAGTGCAAGGGTCAACCTTGGATACCTCAGGGTCTTCTACATGTCCGAAAATCTCCTCCGCAAGGCTCAGCATATCCCCAGGAAGTGCCTACTTTCGGCGGGTGTTTGCTTCGGCAAGTTCACCCACTCGAGGAAGTTCCGTCTTCATATCACTTGTCTGGATTACCTCGCTAAGTTGGCCACGGTAAGATGCGTAAATCGTCAACCGGAGAGAATCTTTCCGTTTTGGTCAGCACAAGATTTGGGTGAAGCCTACGGGAGAGCAGAGCTTTGTCTATGGCAACCACGTCGTGAAGGTAGCGCGGATTCTCGGTGACCGTATCTTAGGTCGCCCCTGGGTTCGCAGGAAATCATGGCTGTCAGGCTCACCTCCGTCGTGTGACTGAAGACACTCCGGCGAACACAGGAGTGGTCATCCTGAATGAGCAGGAGGTTCCGCTGGGCTTCGGTGTCACCGCTAAGAGCGTTGGAGAATGCCGTACGGCTGGACCGGAACAGATCGTCGTGTAGGGGATTCGTGGCCGTCCCGTGGACGCGTATTGCCATCCTTCAGGTACCATCAATCGGATATTGGAGAGTACCTTCGCGAAGAGGCCAACCTCGTGTAGACTACTCGACCTACGCCCTTCAGGATTCTCCCTACCAACGTTTCTCGATCACTAATGGTGTTGTAGTTGATCACCAGGGCCGTATCGGGAGGGTTGTCGGAAGACTTCTTGGGTGCAGTGCTAAATCCCTAAGAGCTTTCTAACCATGGGTGTGGAACAAAGTCCCTTCCTCTCGCCGCAGGAGCTGCCGTCGTACGAGTCGGCGGCCATGAAGAACCTCGTGAGTTCTCTCCGCCACTACCAACTCAGCAACTCATCCCCCTCAGACTACTCTGGAGGGCCACGGCTACTCGACTCCCCTCAGCACAGTTTTCAACATAGTCAATACGATGGTCGGACTAGGTACGGCCCGCCTCCGCCTCCCATTGTCGATCCACTGCCGCTCAGGCATGTTCGCATTGCCGTACGTATTTGGCGCCGTGGGGTATCTCACAGGGTCGATCATTTTCATAGGAGCCGTTCTGGCCTCCTACCTCTCAGCGTAGTAGCATCACCATCTCTCTCGCTCGATAGCTGCTACTGTAGGTACGTGCTGACGATGGTTTTATCGGGTTACTTGGAGGAGTACAGCTACTATGCGCTGGCCATTCGACTTTTCAAAGGCCACGCCATGTCCGTGGCAATCGACGCCGTCCTCGCCGTCGTACTGTTCGGTGTAAGAACGGGCGAGTATCTCCTCTTTTTAGGGTTCTCTTTTACTCGGTGTTCATCTTCAGGTTATCAGCATGACGTTCGTGGTTTCGTTCGACTCGGTCCATTCCTACTTCCCAGGCGTCCCTCGGTGGATGCTAGGCGGCATGGCGGCCTTGGCAGGATGGGCGGCGTCCCTGCCGAAGTCCCTTCACGGCGTGAGGTTCGCCTCTTACACTGGAGTGGGCCTCATGCTACTCATATGGGTATCGGTAGTCTTCACGGCCATCATCGCTCCCCATAGACTGGAATTGATGGATGAAGAACTCGTACCGCCGCCGCCGGACACCGCGAGGTCGTGGGTTCCATTCTCACAGGTGACATTTTTCGTCATACCCTTCCCCTCCTTCATCCTTCTCTCAGGCGGCCTCCGCGGGAATCTTCTCTTTCATCATGCACATCAACCTCCCCTGCCTTCACGGTGAGCTCAAGCCCGTCGACCAGACCTAAGATGCCCCTGCTGCTGGCGATCGCCCTATCGTGGGCCTTCGCCATGTACATCATATTCGCCGTCTGTGCTTCCTCCAGCCCTCTGTTCCTGTATGGAAGGGCTCCCGATCTCCTCATGACTCTACCACGGACACTACTCTTCGACACATGCCGGGTCCTCATGGCGCTGGTGAACATCACCAAGACGCCTCTGCTCCTGCATCCACTACGACAGGTCATCGATACCAGGTTGAACGTTCCGGAACAACTCAACTGGCTGGCCACCTCCGCCATCATCCTCATCTCCTATTGTCTTTTTCCTGTGGTTCAATTCTCTCGTCGAGGCTGTGTCGGTCATCTCCGCTATCTGTTCGATACTCACCGTCCAGTGGTTTCCAGCCGTCTGTCTGTGGGCATCAGCCAAGCTGGACGCCACTCGAAGAGGGGCTGCCCTGCTCCCACGCAGATCAGACTACCATACCTGCCTATGGTCAGTTACAACTCGCCGCGTGGTGGCGGTCATGCTGGGCCTCCTCGGCATCTTGGTAGCGGTTTTGACCGGCCCTTCTATTGTACACCTTGTAACGAAGTGACTTTTCTCAGAGTAAAATGATTGTTATTAATATGAAGCATTTCTTTCCCTCAAGGATTTGCGTTATCAGTGACAGTTTCCGGTCGGAGGAATCCTCATCGGAGCGCGTTGGTGGGAGACGAACGCAAACACAAGCAACGGTGAAGAAACGTGGATCATCCTCGGGCGAGGAGTTTATCAACACGGCTGGAAAACGTGCCGTCCTCTTCGGAAATTTCCGTTGGGAATTTTCCCCAGTGAAGCCCGGTGTCCCTTGCATTCTTGCGGACTTTCGAGCTCTACAGCGATTTCCATCGATGGGGTCAGACTGTCGAACTTCAGAACCGTGAAGGCAGACCAGTATCCCTTCAACCTGAGATGGTGGCTTGATGGTTCACGTTGTCAATCTAAATTTAATATCGTTTTCCACACGCCGACGGGAGGTCGTCGAACGGGTTGAGATGAATCGTAAGTAGACCAGCGTATAAGCCCGGCGACTGTCGAGACATCTTCGCAGTAACCCGTACACTATGCTGCACTGCTTCCAAACACCTCCTTTACTAACATAACCATCACCTTGACGCGAACGGGCGTAGTGGAAGTGCGGCTCCGAAACACGCATACCCATTCAGCGGTACGATCCCTCGTCCGTCCCCTCATTCTAGAAACTCTAAGACGTTTGAATGCGTGGTACTCCGAAATGGTCTAAATCTCGCAGCTTGCCTACACCCGAAGGAATTGCATATTTTGGGTCAGCGCGAGTTGAGTTATGCTTGTTTGCTAAGTGATGCCTGGTACCGTGTCCCGACAAAGGCACTACGAGGTCGGCTCCCGGATGTTCAAACCAGGCACACCATGACCCTCAATAATGACGCGAAAACGACCAAGGTGGAGAGCTCTGTGTTCTTGTGGATGCCTTGCTCGGTGTCACAAGATGCCAACCGTCAACATCCAATTTTCCTATCTTTCCCTTTTGCAGACTGTTGTGGGGTATCTTGAGACCCCAGGTGATGTTCCACCCCGTGTTATCGACGTAGCACATTTCGAGTTTCCTGACGAGTAAGGTTTCTCAAGTCAACTGTTTTGCATCCTCCTATTCTCAGGAAAAGGGATTACTTCAAGTTTGCATTCGTCGCTGACGAAGACGCGTTAAAAAGATTTAACAATCCATTGATAGAAATGTTGAATGCAAGCGAGGCTACACCGAGGAGCCCACCCTCACTAAAAGAGCATCTCATGCACAACTTGGGCTCTGAGATCCTGGAGGGATACGAAGAGAAGTTTAATCACAACAAAGAGCTGTACTGCATGCTGCAGTCAACACCCAGTCGTGGACCGGTAAGGTTGGACTCTGGGAAGCTGCCAATACTCGCCATTTCACTGCGAGTTCACGACTCAGATCTTTGCCCGCTTCACGACTCACCTTAGCAGGGCAAAGCCAGGCGACGCTTTCGTGCTTAGAGCGATGAAGGCGGAGCCTTGCGTCTACCATGAACGACTTGCATGGTAGGCCTTCTCCATTTTAGGAGTGCCCGTACCTGGTATTTTTCGGCGAGTGGAATATGCAGGCTACGCAGCTATTTTTCGGCTAGTCATCGGAACCACTTCTCTCTCATCCATCCCGCGAACGATTCTGGATCGGGATTCAGCCAAGGATTTCTGGTCAGAAGTGCCTAGAGATCGATTCGGGCGCAGCGGCGAATATGATCGTTTCTACGCAAAAATTACTCCGATCGTTAGTAGAGGCGGAAACACGAGATGCAGCTTAGCGTCATAGCATTCGCAGCACTCAGTGTTCTCTTCTTTGCTCGTTATTGAGGCCTTGGTATTCCGTACAGGTCTGTCGATCCGAAGTTCCACGCTGACAGGCTCACCGAATTACTGTCTGGGAGTGAGGAAGCGATACCTCTAGAGGGAGAGAGCGCTAAAATGACGTGCGAAAGGCAGGTGAGGTTTTATAGTGAGTACATATCACCGCCCGAAGGGCCCATTCTCCCTGATACGTGGCCGACCAGAAAAATTTCTCGTCCTTTGAGTACTCTGGAGCATGCCCGGAATATTTTCCATTGGCTGACGAATGGGACTGTCCAGCCCAAAACCTAATATCGCAGTTCATGTGGCCGATACACTCGGAAGTTCGACTATCGCGAGTGGCGTGAGCAATATCGTCCTTGCTCGCTTGACCACTATTTGGCCATACGGACAAGTACTTGTCATTTCGAGCATGAATCTATACTGTGGCCCATAAGTGTTGTCGGCTGTTCTCATGGGAAGAATTGATGTTGCTTTGATATCGATACAAAGTGTTGCGTTGCAGTGTGCTGCCGTTCCTGCCTTGTTTCCGAGTTATCTTGGCACGAGCTTCGAGCAGCGAGCAAGAATAGAGTATGTTTGCCTGCAGTAGTCTGCCCTCATACGAAGCTCAACAATTTCATGAGTACGAGTGCTCATCAGCTCACTTCAAAGGACTAGTGGGCGGCAAAGGATGACCTAGTCGACTCACCTGAGTCGATCCTGGCAGAGAGATTTATCTCAGAACGGTTGCTGAGATGCGGCATGGAAAATCAAGCACTGGGTGACCGAGATTCGCGACGAAACCTTCACCCCCATGCCCAGTCCAAAAGTTCTCTCTAGTCTTCAACAGGAGAGGCTTCAGGCACCAGCCAGCACCCGCCCCTTCGGGAAACGAGAGACTTCAAGACCGAAATTCTATCACCGATGATATCAGCGACGGAGAGCTCCCACCTGCTCGATAATCGGATCCTCAACAGACAACGGGCAGCTGTGGCTTCCTCTTCTGTGGGGGAAGAAATGTCGGCTCATTCGCCGCGACTGATTACCGGGATGAAGAAAATAACTGTATCATTCACGGTATTTCAACGCCTGTTTGCAATTCTGTGGGAGGCATGATCAACGTTGCCTCATACGATGTACCGCTACAACGCTTTCGCTCCAGCTGCGTTGTCAAAGCCACGCCGTTGGCATGATATGAACGCGAACACAAGCAACGGTGTAGAAACGTGAATTATCCTCGGACGAGGAGTTTATCAACGCGGCTGGTAAACGCGCCGTCCTCTTCAGTAGGCCAGTCGTCATACACGGTGAACTTGAGCTGTCGAAGTTTCTCGGGATCCTCGTCGATTCTGCCGGTGTCAGTAAAGGTGTGGAAGATAACGTAGACGTAAGGGGCGCTGCTTCGACACAAGATGACACGCTCGAGAGTGTAGCCAATCGAGCTACTTTGCTCGAGCGTTTGACGCAGCCACGACACGGGCTCGAGTAGATAGGAGCTTGGTCGGCCTACTAGATGATAACCGATACAGTAGAAACGATTGGGAGCTAGGACGTGCTGCAGCTCGGTGGCCACACCGTCTGTCCAACAGTGGTCGTAGAGCAGTACAAAGCCGTTGCAGTCCGAGGGCAGGGTGGAGGTCGAGGAGACCGAGGATGCTAGCTTGTGGCGAGACATCAACTCGACCTCGATGGGGTCGTCTGACTTCACCAAAAGTCGCCATTGTGGGAAGACCTCGAGGAGTCGGGAGGACCAACAGAGAGAAGGGCCTTCTGTGACCACCACTCTGCTGGAAGAGGGAAATTCCAACCTACGGACGAAGGCTCGGAGGTACTTGCACAGCGGTATGTCGACACGCTCCTGCTTCTTCGTGTGCTCGACGGTATTTAGATCAACAGCCGACAGCCCGACGGCACCAGGCTTGGTGAAGGTAAACTCATCGATCGCCTCATCGAAGGAGACTGCGAGGAAGTAGACCGCTGAGCTCGGGGAGTTGTAGTTGAACGCCGCCAACGGCTTCCCTCCGCCCGCCGTAACGTACGCGACGAAGCGGAAGAGCTCCTCGTGCTTCCACCTCTCGCCGACGTTGCTGTAGCTGAAGTTCCACAGCAGCAGTTTTGGCTTCTCGGGCAGCTTCAGGAGGGTCATCAGGTCTTCTCGCAGACCGCTCTTCCGTCGCCCTCGGAGGTGCAGCATACCCTCCTCGCAGCACCACACTATACCGGGTACATCAGCCAACTTCACATCTTCCTCGAGCCAATGACGAGGTCTCGGGATCGAATCCCACAGCATGCACATTTCTCCTGTCGTAAAGACATCCCTGCCCACTTGGCCAAGAGGGGTATGAGGAGCAGTGATGTATGCCTTGTTGATGGCAGCTTTCCTGCACAGGTCGAAGGCGGCCTCCGCCATCCACCTAGGATACGTCAGGCCGGTGTCCCGCTGCTTCTCGGCCTTCGTGTCGATGCGCTCTGTCCAAAGAGCCTCGCTACCATCAAGGACCAACCTCGGCAGCCCCGTCGGCTCCAAACCGTCACCGCGCCACGAAATAGCGCTGAGGAACATCATCGGCGAGCTCCTCGGGTTGTGGCGGTACCGGAGACAGTCAAGCCACCTTATGTGCAGATCCTTCTGCTGCATCACAACCGACTCGACGTAGTCCTTCACGTTGAACCAATGCTCCAAGGGGAAGGTCTCCCCGATGCCTCTCATAGAGAACGAGATCGCGAGGACGCACGGCGAGGCCATCAGGCGGCCCTCCAGTAGGAACTTCAGGTCGTCTCGCTTCTTCCGGCCGGTCTTGTAGCCATCACGCCCGAAGCTGCCGTTGTAGTCGAGGTAGACGCATCGAAGCAGACGACCGTTGAGGTGGTCGTCGATCCCCCCTGCCGGGCGTAGGAGATCATGAGACGTCCCTTGGACCGTACAGAGCTGGCCGTACTTCTCCAGCATGCCCCTCAGCTGTTGTGGATCGGGATTGGGTATGATGATCGACTCGGGAGGGACACCAGCGCTATCGATGAGGGCCTCGGTGGTGAGGAGATGGTCCGTGTCGAGAACCAGGCAAGCCGTTCCATTAGCGGTCGTAGCCGATGATGCGACCAACCCGGCGATGTAACTGGCAAGGGGTGGGTTGGGTGGTGGCGCCGACTGCCGCCTTACCTGTTGATGCGCTTCTTCAAGGCCTTTTCTGGTGCATAGGGCAAGCCCGTGGTCTTCAGCCGTGAGAGATCAGAGGCCATCGGTGTGAGAGGCGCTGTGATAGTTTTATGCTACTCCCCCACTGTCAACCCAAAAACCGCACTGAGAGTGATCAAGTATAATATACGAAATTGTACGGCATGCGAAGTAGAACTTGGCTACATTAACTTCGGCCCCTCCTCGTCATCGTCAACCGTCGCGCGCCCCGAAATACCCCTCAAGGGCTCCGCCTTCCGGTCCCATGCCCTCTCGACCAGCAGCCTAGCATCGGGGTCGTCGTCGGGCGGATGCCGCCCCTCTCGGTTTCCGAGCAGCGGCCCTCTGTGACACCGCCTGTAGGGTATTGCAGAACTGCACTCCCTTCTCCTCCAACAGCTCCCGTAGAAGTACCAGATCACACACTATCGTGGGGTCCTGAGAGGAAGGAGGGAGTGTAGGGCCGGGTGTAGGGGTAGTATCATAATGTGTATATCGATTCATCGAACTTGGTCTCTGCTCGTATTCATATAGTGATTGCCTTTCGTTCGAATTATGGGTCATCCCTCTATCATACGAGCTAGAGACGAGCCCAGAGGCCATTCGCACATAAAGTGGCACATAGCACAATAATGTCTATCTCTATCACTGGATTATTATAATCTTCCAATCACATACGGCTATTGTTTTTTATAGTAATCGAAACCTCGCATGCATACACCGGGCGAAAAAATATCAGGGCAAATGCTGAAAACACGATTCTTCCAAGATTTTGCGGTGCAGCGTAAGTAGTTTATACATTAATGAGAGATTACTATTGTTTAATAGCTCCGGGATCACCGACCTGCTCCTTGAGACGCGTCGAGAGGTCGGTGAGGTCGATGGTCTCGAACAGCAGCATCCGTTGCCACATCTCTGTATCCTTCCGTATGGCGTGGACTAGTGCCAGCTTATTTGCCCTCCGCTTCTCCTCGGCTTCTCGTTTTTTCTCTGACCACAACAGAGGCTGAGCAGAGCACGTCAGCTGCTACCTCGCCTGCCTTCCTTCGTCTTCTTCGGGGACCTCTTCAGCCGCTTCCTCTTCGGAGGCTCTGCCACGACAAGACTGTCATTCAGTGCTCCTGCGCCTCCCACCTCGATGTACCTGAGGAGCTCATCACCGGCGAGGGCGGCAACGGGCGTCCCTACCAGGCAATCTCGGTGAGGGTCCTCACCATATTCCCCCGGCTGGAGGTCCCAGAGGCCACCTTCAGGCCGAAAAACGACATCCACCGCTTCAACTCATCATCGCCGAGCTTCTCCCACTCCATCGCACCCAGAACAGATCTTCCGGCTCGGGCGTCCGCGCCGTCCTCGACCGGTGCCCCTGACCCCGGAGGAGGGGTGTCACTGGCGGCCGTCTCCCCGAGGGCATCCTGCGAGCCACCGCCGACAAGGACCGCATCGGCCATGCTGTCTTCCATCATGAAGACGTCCTCGTCGTCGTTGGCTGCTGCTGTTGCCTCGTCATCCCCATACGACAGGGTTGTTGAGTCAGAGCCCGTCGGGGCCTCGGGGACGCCAAGGCTCGCCAGAGACAATCGACAACTCTTCCATGTACCATTGGCCCATCGACTCACATCAGACCCCCTCCTCATAGCCCCCAGGGCCTTCACGCGCTCCACTAGAGGGAGGGAGGAAAGCCAGTCGTCGCCACCACCAGCTGCCCCACCACGGCTGTGCTCCGCCGTCGCCTCGGGCGTGCCCGGCCGGCTGCTACCGGAGAGGCACTGGATATCGTCATCATCGCTCCGAGGGCAGGGGTGGCTGGTCTGCTGGTTCTCCTCCGTTGTCATCCTCGCCAAGGAGGGACATCTCATCGGCACTGACTTCGATGACCGGCGAGGACGGCAGGAGGTCGAGGTCGGCAAAGTCGAAGTCCTGACTGCTGCCCTCCTGCTGCAGAGTGGCTGAGGTGGCCTCGCTGTAGCGCAGGTGGACAGGACCCTCATTATCCGACACCATCTCGTTGGGCGTGAGGGGCGGATAGGCTCCGGCAGAGGCGAGGCAGGAGGCTCATCATCGAGCATCACCTCCGTCTCATCGACAGCCCCGCCAGCCTCCCTCGCCCTCCACAGGCTCCTCCTGCTCACAGAAATCCGTCATCGCCATATTCCTGGCGAGTGCCGATTCCCCAGTCGTCGCGGACTCCTCCTCCTTTGCCCCAGCCGGCGACGGCCTCGGGCGGGACTGCTTCGGGAAGAGCTTCTGGAGGTACCGCTCTACAGCCTCCACCGAGACGCCCCTCGCCTTGTTCTTCAGCACTCCCTCGTGGAGGCGGGTGAGGAACTCAATCGAGAAGATGGCGCCGCGCTCAAGATCTTTCTTAGTATCTGATGAATGCTCTTCTCACGCTTGCCGCGAGATCACCCCCGAGCCTACAGACGAGCGGGTTGAGATGGGAGCAGAGGAGATCCTCTAGCTCATCCTTGGTCGCGACCAGCTCCGTCGAGGAGAGGACGAAGAGCTCATCGAAGTCCTCGGAGAAGCCCGGCACGGCAGGGTAGTTGGAGAGGTGGGGCGCGTGTTGGCCCAAGACTTTAGGGAAGGGGCTCGGCAGGCCGTCCTAAAGAGGGCTGATCAGCTCCAGAGGAGGGGGCATCCTCACCAGGCACGGCAACGCTGGGATGGACGAGGCGTTGTCCCCAGAGGTACTAGGGCCATCGACCGGCTGAGGAGATGGTCCATAACAGTCGAGGGCCTCCTACTCCTCCAACTCACCGGCTTGACTCCATTCGACGGCACGGTGAGGTCCTCAAGGCAGTACATACTGATCCTGCCCATCATCCGAATGATGGCCGCCTCTCTGTCACCCACCGCTAGACTGCTGCTGCAGCTGCTGCTCGTTGCCGGCCGCCGCCACCGCTCCTCCGACTTCACCTGCTTCTCGGCTGAGTCCTGCGAGAGGTCGACCACGGCACCCTCGGGTCGGGAGGGAGACGATGCCTCCTCATCCCCACCCAGGAGGTAGCCAGGGACCTCGTGGAGGACGTTGAGCAACCTCTCCTTCTCGAGTTGGAGCCTACCACCACAGCAGCTCATCACCATCGTCAACCCCTCCCCCAATTATCAAGCCCACGTTGCTATCTTCCTATCAGCCGTGACGATCCTCCTTTTGAGCAGTTCGACCTCCGCAGTCGTCCATGCACCGCCGGCGTCTTTTGGCTTGAAGTACTTGGTGATGTCGTCTTGGTCCATATCCAGCTCGTCCAGGCACTTCGAGGCAGGCCTCGATTCTTCCGTCTAGCTGCTTTCCGCGGGGGCATCGGTCAAGTACTTTCAGAAGGCTGCTGGAGCTTGAGGCTCACGACGAATTGCTATTAGATAGAAATATGAGGACAAAACCTGCGGGGCTGTTCGATGGGTCTCCGATATCCACGCGCAAGGGCAGCGGCATGATGATTGTGAAACAAGACTTCCTGTGAGGATGATGATGCAGTGAGAATATTGAAAACGGTAATGAAAAGGTGCTTAGAGGTGGTACCGACGAGGGCCGCTATTAAACAGCAGCAGCATCGCCGCCAGAGTCATCCTCCGACCCTCCCGACTCCCCAACCCTCTTCAATCGACCGAGATCGAGGCGCGCCTTCCGAAGATGACCCGATCCTGATCCGCTGTGACCTGAGTAGCATGACTGAGCAGGGGAGGGAGGGACTAGACAACCCACTGGGCGTCACTTACCCTTGAGCAGGGACGCCACCGGCTCCGGCTTGTCGTCGAGGGTGGTACTGCCAAAGCTATCACCGAGGCTCCTTTGGCCGGCGGAGGAGGACATCGAGGTCCTCAGTTGAGGGGCCATCACCGAGGATGACTGTGAGTTGAGGGAGAAGATCGAAGACTGTCGCCTGAAGAGGGACGTCGAGACGAGGCGGCCTGACTAGCACTACTGGTCGTAATCTGTCGGGGACTCTGGGTTGACCCGGTCTGTTGGGCTCATGTCCAGCGATCTTGCCCGAAAATCTTCGGTATCTACGTCGCTGCCTGCACATGACAAGTTGACCTCCACAGTAGGAGAGATACGCCTTAGGATACCTACCTATATCAATGGTAAGATTCTCCTCATCTCCTTCGCTCGCCTGTGGCTTGTAGCCGGGCACCCGTAAGGAGGCTGAGAGAAGACAGCGTCAACGACAACCACGGGGACAATACTGGATGACTCCCCATCGACCACTGGCCGACTGACCACGAGGGAGAAGGCCGAGACTACCGCTACGGACGGAGCGATGGCACGCAGGTGAACTTGAGAACGATGCCCAGGGGCAGGGGAGTTACTACAACGGGATGGCCTCTCGGTGACGGTCTCGGCATAGTCGCTGGTGGGGGAGGAGGGCTCCTCGTGGGGGTATCGACCCGATGCCACATCGAAGCCTGACCACCACAACAACAACATCGGGATGAGACGACTGTGGACCATAAGGAGATGAAGACGAAAGGAGAAATGAAGGAACCACTCCCAGCAGGTTGGGGTGTTCTGAAGAGGTGCTCGCGAGCGACGATAGGGCACGGAGGCATCCCTAGGCAGGTTGGTTCGCATAGCAGTAGGGTTGCCGGTGGGCGCCATCTCACCCTCGTTAACGAGTTGCGGGACTTTCTGTACTTCCGCCAGGAGCATATCGTTGGTGAGGACATGAGGGGCAAAATGGATCCACTCCTCGTTGACGAGAGAGGGTCGCCAAGGACAGGCACACCGAACCTGAAAGTATCCACCCAGGTTCGACCCCAGCACCCAGCACTTTCTCCTCACCCAATGGTAGTTGTCAGAAATAAGGCCGGTAGTGGGGTCCCGTCTCGAATAGTGAACGACCATGCCATTGTAGATCTGAACCGATCGAGCAACCAGCTCAACGCAGTAGAGGAGGACTCCTCGACGCCATGGAGGGCCCGAGACTCCCGGAGAGCGGCAGCCGGCGAAGGCGGTTACCTTGAAGGTCGGCTCGTGAGGGTGGAGTCTTCTCCGACGAGACCGAGATCGGCTACTTCGGTGGACTTCGAACCCCTCGCTGAAGTCAGCTGAAAAATGGAAATATTCGACCTTGAAGCGGGGCTGTGATGACGGCGGGTGCCTACTTTGCCGCTTTCTCTCCACCAGCGCTCTGAAGGCCTTAATAACACCACCGTGGCAGACTATGATGACCCTCAGCCCAGCACTGCCCTTTTGGAGATGCTTTATCACGCTCTCAACCCTCAGACACAAGTTGGCGATACCTGGCGGGGGCCGATAGTGGTGAGTATACGACAATCTCATCGTGAGTATGATGATATCAACGTCATGGAACGTAGCACCACCATGTCTAGTCGAGATTATTCGAGTTAGTGCGGCTACTACAAGAAGGAGGATGAGGAGTTCTCTCAAGTTATAAGTTTTCCGGTCTAAAAACCGTCCTTTCATGGACCGCTGGTCATCCTTGACTAAATTTCCTGATCTTTCAACCTGTTAAATTCCCTTGTCTGATCTTTGATCCGCCTCGCACGGCCAGCGACGAGAATATCTTCCTATCCAGACGACGGCGGAGGCGACCTACTCTCTCCGCCGCTGGGCTGGAAGTAGAAGCTGTCCCTATCCTGTCGCTCTATCTCATCCGCATGCTCTCGTCGCCTCTCCATCTTCGACTTGTTGGCCAGCACGCCGCGGTCCCTCTCCCTGAGAGGGGCTGATGATAATTACCACCGGACAGGAAGGCTCTTCCGGGCCCCCCCTTGCAGATTGGCATTCACCACCGCTCCCGCTCGCCCAATAGCAACGAGTACGAGACTGAGGAGCTGGTGATCACCTCAAGAAGATCTCAGTCCTCCACTCAGCCTCCTGGATGTGGAGGTAGGCGGCTGTCTCCATGGCCCTGATGTACTCGCTGGTAAGACAGATATCGAAGGCTTCTCCTAAACACAAGGGCGGTGGCAGTGAGGGCGTCGAGCCTTCCTCCTACCAACGTTGTCTTTGATCCACTCGCCAGCCGCCTCCGCCTGAGCCCGGCCTCTGTCCGTCAGGCGGTACTTGGAGTTGTGGCGGGCCCTGAATCCGCTGGTCCAGGGGTTTGGTACGTCCCCCTGCTGCGCCTGATGATGACGAGGACGATGCCTGCTACCACTACGACGAGACCAACCATTTTCTGTGCGAGGTTGCCTTCGCTTTCTCCATGACGGACGAGGATAAGATCAACTGGCATGTTCTTGTAGGCTAGACGCCAGGAGGCCATGGTGAGGAGGTACTATAAAGACAGTCCCCTCTCAAACTGCCAACCACCCGCGAACTCGAATCCAGTGTCGGGAAACACGGACGCCTAGAAGCATGCTAGGATGGGAGCTTGGAAGCCTCCCGCAGTGCCATCTGGATGGTATCGATATTTGACTCCAACACCATACCCCCCATCACCACCTCATCCAGGACGTAGTTTGCCTGATCATCACCAACAGCAGCAGCATCGAGGGGACCTCTTGAGGATACTACCTTATCGAAGTGATAGACCAAGTCGAGCTCACATACGGTGTCGAAGGCGAAGTCCAGAGCCTGCCAGCACTACCCCTACCCCACGGTCACTCACGCCAGCAGCAGTGGTGATTGAAGCGGGGCGAAGAGGGCTCACCTGGACGAAAACCTGTATCAAGTCCAGGATGGCGAGGTCGCTTTCCGTCTCGTCAACGATGAAGGCGAAGTACAGCGTAGCGAAGTGCCTGAGGAGGGCAGCAGGCGTGGTCGTCTCGACCACCCTTGCGGACCTGTAAACAACTCGGAGCTTCCTATCGCCTGATGACTTCCTTCCGTCGCTCAGCTCCGAGAGGTCCTCCGACACGACACAGCAGCAGCGGTCATCCGGTCTGAGGTGGTCCGAGGCATACCGCAGCGAGGGGGGCGGAGGAGGGATCCCACCTGGCCTTGAGGAGGCGGTGGACCCTATCGATGAGAGGCTGGCGTCTGGGGAGAGGCAGGCCGGTGTAGAACCTAGCAAGCCTCGTCTTACCGGTGTTGTTGAAGACGAGGACGGCGAGGATCATCGAGCGAAAACAACAACAACAGACTCTCCTCCGCGATGGAAGCAGACGATAACTCGGGCCTCTACGAGTAGCGGAAATTGTGGTAGTAATTAAGACAATCGTCATAAGAGGTGCACTTCCTCCTTGAACAACTCTCCCGCCCCGCAGTGCCTCCAAGGCGATCTCAACCTATAACAGAAGCCGCGGGGGTGACCGATGCAGGCGGCTGAGGACGGCAGACCACCTCATCCCGAGCCCACTCGGCCTCCTCCTTAGTCCTCGCCTCCAACAACGGCATCTGCTGCAGGGTCGAATGAACCCCCAGGTCGGCCAGTCGACGCACCAGCTCCGACCCTCCACTCGAGGAGGACGTCAAGGCGATGACCACTGAGGAGGGAAGTGCAGCAGCAGCGACCATCCGCTGGTTATTACTGTGGGCGAATCGACCCAAGCGCAGCTCCGTGTGAACTCGGGTGTCCAGTAGAACTCGGAGATCCCGAGCTATGGCAGCTGACAGATCGACATCATCGGTGACGGACTCGACGGAGAAGAGGGCCTCCAGAAGCCTCAGACAGGGGAGGTGGTCGGGCCCGTGGTGGAGGCAGGAGTTGAGGAGGCAATGGATGGTACAGTCTCGGAGGGGCTGAGCAGAGAGGAAGCCTGCCGAGGAGCGGAGACGAAAGGCAGCCGAAATGGGTCACTGATAAATTGAAGGATGGGGCTGTCGGTAGCGAGCGTGATCCACCGTCACGCCGAAGACACCATGCAGTTGAACAGAGTTGAGGAGCTCACATCATCAACACCATCATCGCCCTGCTTGCTGATCCATTCCGTCATCAGCTCCGCAGCAGCCCTCATGAGGGTCTCCTGAGGGCTGCCCTCCCCTCCCGTCGGTGGGGCGTGCATACAGCGCTCCACTAGGGCTGGGGCGAAAGTTCTACTCAAAGCGGAGGGCCTGGGGGAGGAAAGCGCATCAGATGGTGACGAGGCTTCGGCAGCTCACCGGGAAGGATTCTCCCGTCGGCTCTCCATGGCGCTGAGTACACTGATTGCCCTCGTGCAGATCTTCTCGGACACCCCTGCCGTGGCGCCGAGTAGTGACGCAAGAGTGTCTGCGGAGGGAGGCGGAGAGGGAGTGATTGATTGTTGTTGAGCTCTAGTCCGCGTAGCGCAAACACTATTTATTGAGCGCATACTGATTCCCTGGGTATCTAGCGATAATGACAGAGTATGCTGAAGACCCAAACTACTCGGCCGAGCGAACGCCTCCCGGCTCGCTGTCATCGAAAGATATCCACTTGCCAGAATGAGAACAGCAGCAGCAGCGGTCCTGAGGGAATCCTAGTGCCCTTCCCGTTTCACTACCTTCCAAGTGCTTATTTCGTTGTTGATAGCCAGTGTTGTTGACCTTCTGCCGCAGTGCAACGAGACCTCTCTCGACCTCCTCATCATCGCCCTCCTCTCTGACCCGCTGCAGATAGGCCACCACCTCCTCCACGGAGGCCTCGTGAAGCTCCGACGGCGTCAGCGATCGCGTGGGGTGGGCATCTTCCGGCGGAAGATCGTCGCCCTTCAACCTCGGATATTGTGCCTTCAGGACAGCCACCTCCTCCCGTTGCAGTTCCAGCAGGTACCGAGCTAGGGAATGGGCATCCAGGCCGCGGTACGATACTGACTCTGGGCCGGTCTTGGAGGCAGCAGCCTCGAGGACTGCCTGAGGGGGGACGATAGGGCTAACAGCAGGAGAAGGGGGTCCTACCTTGACTTCTGCTATTTTATGATGGAGCTGGAGTAGGTCCGGATGGCCCTCCACTTCGATAATACTATGACAACAAACAGACTAAGAAGGACTAAGGTGAGCTTACAGGACAAGACCCTACGGGGGCATTGCTGGCCTCTCAACAGCGCTAGGATGGAGACTGCAGCCCATAGCCCTCTTCCTTATAACCTCTATCTCGAGGGCGGTGCTGCAGCAGGACTACTGTTACCCAACACTATAAGGGACCACATGAAACTTTTTAAGTGGTGGTAGTAGTACTTGCAATGGTGGTGGGGAGCCCAGCAGCGGCCGGAGTAGGGGAAGGCAGGACGTCTCGGAAGACGCTACCCTGCAGGCCTCCCTCGTCTCGGGGTCGGGGAGAAGAAGGGCCATCCACGTCGTCCAAGGCCACAACGTCATCGTCATCAGCGTCTGCCATGACGACATCAGAATCAGCTCGCTCCTTCTTCTTCGTGTCCGCGTACTGCTGCACCACTGCCAAGATCTCATTACACCGGTCTTCATCGCTAAGGTCGAGATACACTTTGTCGTCCACCTTCACGTAGATGGAGGCCCGCCCAGGAGCGCTGCACACATCCCCGAGGACCGTCTCGTCGTCCAGCGCCATGGTCTGGGTCTGCAAGTCCATGTTAAGACCGAGGGAGAAGAACCTCGGAGGAACGTCCACGATGTGCTGCTCCAGCAAGAGCATCTTCAGGTCGTATCCCGTGCAGGAGCTGGAGACCTCCTCGACGGCCTTCAAGGAGGAGCCTCTCCCCAATCGTCTCCCGTTGGATTCCAGCCTACGCACCCCCATCGAAACTCCATGATACGCCGCCCCCGGTGGAAGAGGCCTCCGGGCTGGCTGGAGACTGAGCAGCTCATTGCTCTCAGTGACGGTAGTGCAACAACCCTTATCACAGACAGGTGGCTCGAAGACCAGCGTATTAGACTCGGCATCACGGCGTACCTGATAGAAGACATCTCCCAGCACGAGGGCCGGAGGACCCTGAACTTACCTTCGGCAGGGTGTTGTCTTCGTTCGCGTACTTCTCCTCAAGGTACTTCCCCTCCTCCTCGCTCACCACCACTACCAGTTTATTATCGTAGCTCGACCGTCCTCTCGGGTCGAATCTTAGGTTACCATGGTCACATACAAGTAACGATCGATATATCTTCCGAACTTCCTTAACCTCCTCCTTCTTGCCGCTCTCTTTCTTCTCACCACCAAACCGCGACAGGTACTCCCGCCAACTAGAGAACCATTTCTTCGGCAGTAAATAAGACCATCCCCCTTCGCCGTCCACGTCGGTCGGTATATCGTCCAGCTTTAGCCTTACCATCACTCTGCAGCAGCGCATGGCACTTCTCCCGCTCCTCCACCGCCCTCTGCTCCTCCTCCAACTTCGCCTTATTGCACTCCGGACACATCGGCTCAGTCGTTGGGATCCAGCGAGTATCTCAAGCTTTGGCTGGAGCCCCGGAAGAGCCAACGTGAGTCGCTCCGAAGCATCCAGCAGCTGCTCCAGGCACTCGACAGGCCGCGACACATACTTGCTAGCCTGCGCGTGGTCCGAGGTCTTCCCATGAGGGCACACTAACCCCTCCACTAGGTCGATGGTGTCCTCGTCCGCCCCACTCCCTCGAACAAGGTACTGAATTAGGAGCTTCCAGAATCTCATATTGTCATAAACACCGGCCAAGTTGGGAGCCACTTTCAAGTTGATCTTCAGCCGACTGGAGGTTCCCTTCGTGCCACCAAAAGGGACACTGGGGATGTTCAACTTGTTGATCATCGCCGTCTCCGAGGACTCCTTTTTCTGCTTCCCCTTGGCCCCCTTGCCTCCACCCTTCCCCCCGCTACTCTGGAGCATTGGAGGGGCCAAGGCCTTCGTACATCGAGATTCAAACTTTCGCAGAAGTTCCTTTTTCTCGTAAAGATCACAACAACAATCGTAACACAACGCCGTGGCCGCAGGAACGACCACAGCCTCGAACTCGGGCTGCAACAGCGGTGAGGGTATCACCTTCACCTCGCCCCGAAATGCCGCCAAAGGGTCCACCTTCCCATGCGAACATCGCACGTCCGAACTCGGCAACTGACCGTTCGCCTGCGTGATTTTCACTGGCGATTCGCCAACAGACACGCAGCCTTTATTCTCCCCCTCCCTGGCGAACTGCTCCTCCAATTTGAGCCTCAGGTCCTCTCCAGCGCACCATTGTAGTACAAATTTCGAGTCGATGAAGTAGAGGGAGTCCAGAGAGGCCCCGGTGGACTCCCCGAGAGTATTAATGGTCGATACGAGAGACTTTAATTGATTCTGCCGACCCTCTACGGCCGTATCCACCGCCTTCGATGCTTGTTCGAGGTGATTAACTTCCGAGGTCACCTAGGAAAGATACGAGGCTCGAAGAAACTTCCGAAGTGCGATCAACCAGAGCCCATTATTACCCTCAAGTTGATCGCATCCACCTCCTCCCTCAGCCACAGCGGCAAAAGAGCCTCTTCTTCTTCCACCTTCCCTGCAGCAGCAGACCCTTCCTCCTTCGCCGAATCCTCCCTCGTATAAATCAGCATATACGCAGTCTTAGAGGCCCCTTTCGGTGCCTCGGGCGTCACCTCATCGATCGCCTCTTCAAGCGCCGTCGGAGATCTCTTCGTCGACCCACTGCTCTCCGTCACCACCGTGCAGTCATCGTCACCATCATCCTCCTTCACCGGAGTAGTTTTCCTTTTCTTCCGGTATTTCGACAGCCGCCGTTTTTTCCGGGGTGCTTCCTCTTTCTTCTCCCACTCATGCGACCCTACCTTCTCATCGTTGAACACCATCCAGCCGCCTCCCTCCCCTGTCAGCAACGTCGCCGTATAATGGCCCGAGCTAGCCGAAGCCCCATGGTGCTCCAACACGCCCGTACACCTATAAACCGCGCGCCGCGAAATTCCCTCCTCGCTTTCCGTCATGTACGGCAACAGATCCAGGCCTTCCAAAGGGAACTCTACCTCAGCCGCCAGCCGCTTCCTCTCCCCTCCCTCGAACAGGTACCGCTGTATCACGATGATCAGAATCTCCGGACATTTCTCGATCGTCTGCCCCCTCAACGCCTCCACCCGTCCATCACAATTCAGGCAATGGTAGTCCGAAAAATTCTCCCTTTCGAAGGTCCTGGCCAGAGAGTCCTCCAATTTCAGGGGTTCCGAGGAGCTCAGACAAATTCGGATCTCGGAGAGACGCTCAGACCGCTGGACGCTGTTGCCGCACTGACCGCATTGAGTGCTGTACCGGATACTACCGCAGAAAGTATCTTGGACGAAGTTGGGAGAGCCTGGAGGAATCTGCAAGGGAGAGCAAGATTGCAAGATTTATCCCCACCCCAGTTTACACTACCTTATTCTCCACGTTGCTGAGCAGCATAGTAGCCAACTCACTGGCATCCTCTTGTACTGCTGAATTCAACTGACAAAATCATAGTTGTTGGCCGCCACCGGACCCAGGGAATCGTGGCGGGGGATGGCCTCCACAGCCGCGGTGATCCTACCTTACATGCCCGTATAAAGGCTCCTACGGAGGTGCTGCAGCTGACGGACACTCCTGCCTGCATCTCAGCGAAGAGGACCTGACCAGTCACCCACTCAAACAGGAGGAGGATCTCCCGCCAGGAATCAGACATCGGCAGCAGCAGCACACTCAGAATGCATCACTCTAATTCTGATGCATCTACCAGGACCGGAAGACACCACCTGCAAAGCCTTCAGCCAGGCACCATCATCGTTCTCCCCTTCCCTCCTCCCTCCTCCCTGTGGGGTATCGTATAGATGCCAAACCGGAAAGGCTTGATGGCGAACAATGCCTGCAGGAGGGCGTTGACGTAGCAAGTGGCACCGAGGTTGCGGAGGCCTGCACGATCATCTGGGGAGAAGGACGAGGGCACGCATGAGGGATGTCCACGCCAGTACGGCAACCTACTGCCCTTTCGGAGCTGCTCCACCTTCTTGTCCAACGATAATTCCGTTCTCATAAAACTTTTCAACCAGATACCCCCCTTCTTGCTGGTGGCAGCCTAACATGACATTTTCCGTATCATCCTCGCGTCAACATTAGATTCCTCCACCGCCGTGTCTACCATAAAGTCGAGAGGATCCTCCTTATGTCGTGCTATAGGCCTAGTGACCTCCCACTTCAATTCCGTTAACCTGAATCAACCGCCATCATCCCAGCCCCCATCGACCTGCCTCTACTTCGGGATGTTATAGAAAGGCAACAGACTTTCCGCGTTATCAACCTCCGGGGCCTTCTCAGGGTAGCACTTGAACCTCAACGCTCCGCCTGCTGTTGTGGTAGTACCATTACTATTGGAGCCCGCCATCGCCTCACAGGGACATCTGCAACGACACCCTTTCCACCACCACCCTTGTTGTTGACGACACCTTCAACTCAACACCGAAGGCGCTTAGGGATACAACAACCTTTCTCGATTTGCCGGACTAATATCGGCCTTCCTCCCGTCGGCTCGCAGCGGCTCTGCTACCACCCCGACTGAATTGAGTGCGCAACACGCCGGGCAATAACAATCATTACTCATCTGCCAAGGGATACAACAGCGGTATATAACCATCATCACACACCTACTATTATACACTATGGACCTCTTTTACTGGTCATGGTAGCGGCGGCGGCGGCCTGCTACTTCCTTCTCGCCCCGATTCATCCCTCCTCCTGGTAGTCTCTTCCGGACCACAGTCATCCCCTTAGACATCACCTCGTGCTCAACATGCTTCTGAACCAGTCACCAGTCCTTCCTTCAGGAGAACGTCTCATGGAAGATGCTGCCCACAAGGCCGCCCTCAGCCCTCAAGCTTCGCCGATTTCGTCTCTCCGCCGCCGTAGAAGTCGTCGACAACCTCTTCGCTTTCGCTGGCGGCTCGCATGAGGGCGCCGAAGTGACCGTCGGAGCAGGGCTCGGTGTAACACTCTCAGCATCAACCTTCGATACCCACAACTTAGCCAACTTCGGATGTCGACAAAGATACCCAAACCGAGCGTCATCAGCCAGTTCCCTCTCCTCCGGCGGCGACTCGGCATCCTTGCACACCTGCAGCATGAGCTTAACCTTCACGTTCTTCGGTACCATCCCCGAGGTCAGGATCTGCATTCTCATATCATAGCCACTGGTGTTGGGTCGAATCTCTCGCAAGGTGCCCAGACGGACTCCTCGACTCGCCGAGCCGCCCCAGTCCTTCGACCGGACCTCCAAGTCGACCGCGTCGAACACAGGAAAGGGCATACCATCCTCGGCGACGTCAGGGGTGGACGGGAGGCCACCGGCCAGCAGCTCTCTGGATGCCCCAAGACCAGTCGTACTTCCGACTCGGTCAAGAGACCGAGCACTCAACTTGTCAGCGGACACGGCCTTAGTCTTGCTGCCCTTACCGCCACCACGGCACACCGGACAGGGCTGAGCGTCCCCAGGAATCCACATGTCCATGCGTAGCTTAGGCACCAGCGTGGGTAGCCGGGCGGACAGGCTATTGGCCTGCTCAATGGCCCTCTCGATGAGCCGTCGAGAACGGAAGCACCCGCGTGGTCTGAGTAGGGCGGGCAGTGGTAAGATTACCGTGCTCACAGATGCAGCTGCCGCAGAGGTCGACCTCCCCAAGAGAGCTAGGTGCAGTAGATACCGTATCGGAGCCTTCAGAGTCGGCATTGCTCGGCGATGGGCTCGGCGCCCAGTAGGAGGAGGGCGACGACGACCAAGGAGCTGCCGGCCGTGGCTCTCTCAACTTAGCTCGGACCAGAGTCTGCCAGATGACATCACTACTCACCCGACTGCCGCTGCTGCCAGACGCACAGGAAGACGACAGTCGAGGCGAAGTGGTCGGCGTCGACGGAGGGGTTGATCCGTACTGCCTTCTCTGTCGACCACCAGCGCCCTTCTTGCCGCCACCAACACTCGCCAGCTTGATTCGAGGCAGAGCCTTGTACCACACCCAAACACAGCTCGCCGTCGGAGTACTCGTCGGGTCGGGCTGCAGCCGCTGACAGGTCTCGTTGAACTCCCTCAAGTCGGCCAGAAGGGCATGCAGGTCTCGACAACAGTCAACGCAGACACCCTCCTTGTCACTCATCGGCACCACCAGCCGGTTTCAGCGAATCGCCCACCGCAGTCGCTGGCAGGAGCCGACACCGACTAGCGTATACGCTGAGAGGGTCCACCCGATCATGCTTGCAGACCATCTCCACCTTCAAAGTCTCCAAGATATTTCTGTCGGTATCGCCCTGACTGTTGGGCACCCCCGCCTCCGCAAGGAGCCCTCTCACGACGTCCGTTCCCTTCGACCACTCCTTCAACGCCAAAGCCGGCACGAAGACCAGATCCGCCGGGCTCTTCACGCTCTCATGCGCTTGCGGCAGCTCCGATATCAGCTTCCTCACTTCCCCTCGCCGGGCCTCCTGCGCTACACTCGCCGACTCACATAACCGTTGGTGGACGAAGGTCTCCGGCAATCGAAGAGCCTCGTTCTTCCGGTTGATCTCAGCAGCCAGCCAGGGCGGCAACTCTGGGCACTCCTCTACCTTGTACCCTTGCTGAACGTACAAAAGCATGTACGCCGTTCGCGACCTCGCCCTCTCAGGCGCCGTCCGCCTCTTCTTAGCAGCTCGCTCCGTCGGGGACTCACCGCCATTGCTCGGCACTTCACCACGCAACTCCTCAGCCGGGGTCCAGTCGACCTCCCGGACATGACCATCATCGAATCGCCACCAGACGCCGGTGCTGTGGTCCTTCAGAGTAGCCGTGTAGTGTCCAGCATGAGCCACCGTGCTGTGGTGCTCGAGCGCCCCCACACAGTCATACACGCCGGCGTTGAACGGCGTCAGATCTAGACCAGTCAAGGGAAAGGAAAGCTCTGTGAGAATCTTTCGTCGAACCCCGTCAGTGAAGGCGTAGCGGTGCATCGTGATCCAAAGGAACGGTGGAGCTGACTTGATCCACTGCCGACGGACGGCCTCGGAGTACTTGCCGCAGGCACAACAGTAGTAGTGGCTCTCGTCCGAGAACACCTCTGCCGCGAAGACATCGGCCACCAACCCTTCCAGGAGGACCTCACCAGCCGCCGTGGTCGGGGTCGCGTACGGCAAAGGGACACGCATTTCCGCAAACACCTCCGGTCTGGTTAGAGATGGACCCGCAACTTCGACAAGTCGTCTCGTAGATGACCAAACCACCAAAGGTCTCCTCAACAAAGTCGGGCACTCCCTTCGGAATCTGCAGAGCAACGGAGGTAGCCTGAGGCCAGCGACCCTTCCCACGTCTCACCAAGCGTTGGAGCCAACTGAGCAAGAGCATCGCCAACTCGCTGGGGTCCTCATGCGTAGAGGTGTGAATTTTACACGCCTCCAGAAACGCCGTCACTGAGGATTCGCACGTCGCACTGATGCCGCACTGCATCTCGCCGAAGAGGACCTGTCAGCCAAAAACGATACCACACCTTTCCCATATTGACAGATCAACCCAGACGGCAAGACCAGCGAGACATGGAAAAGAATGATGGCTCACCTGCAGTGCCCTCAAGGAAGCAGCCTGCTGATTGAACCCCGAGCCGCGGCCGTTGGGTTCCGCGGTCGGCAAGTTCAACGTCGCCGTACGGAAGGGTTTGGTGAAGAAGAGGGCTTGTAGGAGGGAGTTGACGTAACAGGTAGCACCCAAGTTGCGTATGCCAGCGAAGGGACCTGCAGAGAGGGGCGGTAGCGGGAACAGGAACAGGAGGAAGGCTGACCCGTCCTGAGGGGCTCGAAGCCTTTGTCCAGACCGAGCTCCTTCATAACGAAGTTCTTCTTGCGCCAGACGCCATCGCGAAGGTTGAGGGAGCCCTGATGACGATCAACAGGCATATCTTACGCACAGCGAAGAGTCACCGCGCCTCGAAATTTGAATGAAGCCCGGGTGCGTAGGAGAGCGAGGTGAAGGTACTTACGATAACATCGGCCGCATCTCCCTTGACGGGTCGCACTGAACGCTTGTCGGACCATCGAAGACCTCTGACGTTCGGCAGGGAGGTTATAGTAGGGCAGAGGGACACCACGCTCGAGGGCGTGTCCGGGGTAGGGGCTCGGACCAGGAAGTGGACGGACATGGCGCTGCTTCCGGTGATGATATGAGTGATGAAAAAATGATGAAACTGAGAAGAACCCACTTTCGATGATAGTGATATCATTCCGACTAACGGTGGTCACGCTCAGGCAGTAGTGAGCTAGTGGCGAAGCGGAGGAAATCACTCTCATTGAGTACAGCGAAGGGCCGTGCTGCTAGTGGCGTCCACTAGGAGCCGAAAGAAAGAACGAGGACCGCCCCGAGAGAGTGTTGACGACCACAGAGAGTGGACGGGACTTCGGACCCGGAAACAGGCCGACAGAACCAAAGGAAGGGCCGGAAAACCACAGCCTTCGACGGCGTGGTCGTTACTAGTTGCAGTTGGGGTTGTCAGTGGTGGCCGGTGTAGACCAGGGAGTGAGCAGCCATCGTGTTGTAGTAGCAGTGAGAGGCCACCGGCGACGGACCGACTCTTGCCCCAAAGGAAAGAGCTAGAAGGACCGCAACAGACCAAGGAGCCCACAGAATCTCCTCGTTCAAAGTATACTGTGTAGCAGACGAGCACCCTTGTGCAGTGAAGGTGCACAGAGAAGGCCGAAGGACCCAAGGCTCGGGGTATCCACCGCTAACGCACAACCATTATTGATCGCCAACAGACTGAACGCTTGCGTATGTAAAAAGCGCGCGCCCAGGCTCAGCGCGGTTTCTTTGTCTCGATCGTGTAAGCTTGGCGTCGAGTCGTGCGAGGCCCTAATCGTCGAGTTTTACTAAGGGGTGAGGTTTTCAACTCTCTAGGAGGAGAGAGAGAAGGGTCCTGTTTTCGGGGTCGTTCGGTTGTTGATGGCCGTAAGGGGCTAGGCGTATACTCGTACACGAGGGAAGGGGGCAGCAGTGCCGACGAATAGCTGACTACTGGCTCCAACACAACAACATTGTTGTTAATAATGAGGATATCAACTGCCAGCGTGCGGGCACGCGTAAGTATCATCGGAGAGCTCTCGAGGGTCCATCCTACCCACACCATCACGATGATGATAACAACCATGGTCTGACCTCAGCCAAGGATGCATCACAGCCGCCTCCGCTGTGAGTCTGTCCTCGGGCCTTCGTTGTAACAGTCGACAGATAAAGTCCTTCGACCCTGCATAGAGGAGGGTACCACCGCGAGGTACGTGGCCAGCTCACCGGCAGTGAGGAGGGGTCGGAAGTCCTCTCCGATCACATTAAGGTTGATGTCCCTCTCGACGATCTGCCGGTACCTGTCATGGTATCTTGGGGAATCTTAGGTCGAAGCTTACAGTTTATGGAGTTGTGGACTGTAAAAAGGCAGAGAGCCCGTAAGAACAACGTAGGCGATAACGCCGACGGCCCAGATGTCGATTTCCCGTCCGTACCTGTCAAGAACGCCTCCGCGGGCCTCTCCCAGGAGGGCGCCCTACTCCTCCTGGCGGATGATCTCTGGGGCCAGGTAAAAGTCAGAGCCGCAAATAGTTCTACTGCGAGGGAGTTGCCGAGGGAAGTCCGGCGACCTCCTCGCCAACCCAAAGTCCGCTATCTGCTTCAAACGATGTAGCCCTTCAACTCATCCGAGCCCCACTTTGATCTCAGTGTTGCTCTTGCGGTTGACCATGAGTATGTTCTCCGGCTTCAAGTCCCGATGCATGAGGCCTTTGCTGTGAATGAAGGCCAGGCCATCTGAGTATCCATACTCCCTCTACCCGCGTCGCTCCGCTGCTGCTCACCCACTAGATTCCGCAACACAATCTTAGCCTCCCTGTTGGAGTAGTTGCCAACCTACCCAACGCCAGTCCCTCCCCGACCGTGGTTTGGCCCTCAGCCGACCTGCCTGACTCTCTCGTACAGATCGCCGCCCTCACAGAGATCAAAAACTAATTTCACAGTGGGCCTGCTCAACACACCCATACCACACCATCCCCAAATCGTACCCACCTTGAATCCAGGCCTCGATCGTCTACGTCTCTAAGAGTAATGACGTACGGATGGCCTCTGACCAGTCGTAGGACGCGTATCTCCTCCTGTATCCGCTGCACACTCCCTGCATCCTTCCCACCATCATCAACCTCCACGATCTAAAACCACGCAATCGCCGGACCGCACGGTAGCGGAGGGCCTCGCGGTACTGCTAGATGGCCGATGATGCTACACACCAAGCACGACCGAATGATTCCCTCGTCCCACACATTACTTACTATCATTATTATTATTAACCACAATAATTCCCTCGGCCAAGCGAAAGATTTTATGCTACCAACGCACCTTCAACGCGAATAGTTGCCGATCCGCGAAGCCCTGCTCCGACTTCAGACAGCAGGCTACTACCATACCAAACCTGCCTCTACCCACCGTACCCTTCTCATCATCAATAACGTACTTCGGAGTCAAAATCTGAGGAGCACCGGAGAGCATCAGGCCCATCCCAGCTGGCCAGGCCGACCTATGGACGAATCAGCGTCAACCAGCTCCCTGGTGATCTCAGCCACCACGTGAGTGATGTGCTGCGGGCAGAGGAAGAAGCCGCCCTTCTTGAGAGTCGAGAACACCTTACCCATCGTGAGCCCCCAACCAAGGCCTATTGACCAGCACTCCACAACGCAGCACTGAGGGCTTCCCAACAACTACTTCATACGTTTGCACTTCGTGAACAGGTCCAGCAATGGCCGGACGTCCGATCTCTTCACAAGGCCGTCCCCAACGACCAGCGCCGCTACCCTATGGACGACGAAATCCCTGTGCGAGTGACGAGTGAGGGTCCCTCACTTCTCGAGCTCCATGAGGGCCTCGCGGTCCTTTGGGCTGGCGAGGAAGGTGTGTAGGTCACACTGGAACTCCTCACAGTCGGCCAGCAGGGACAGACCCTCAACTGCCACGGCCTACCCACGCAGCCGTCTCAAGACGAGAGTCCACTGCCCGACGACCTTAACAATCACATTCAGCTACACTGCCACACGCAAAAGCACAGATGAATTGGCAGGACCGAATCACTCTCTTCCCTTGCTCTACCACCGCTTCACGCCCTCTGAACGTGATGGCCGCCGCGCTGTGCAGCAGAGGCTGGTTGAATGCCAGTCGGGCTCCCACTACATGCGCTGAGGGCGGCCCTACCTTGAGGCCTAGGGTGCACTCCCTGTGTGTGAGATGGTGAAGGATACTGGAAATAAGACCAGAATCTTGCATGAGCTCCAGCACTTCTCGAGTGTTCAACTTCTCACTGTGTTTCATGATGCAGTGGAAGTAGTGGATGACGAGAGATTCCTACCATCACCATACCATAACTTGCCCGATTCTCCTGCCCCTACCTGCCGTCTGGCCTCCCGCTCATCTATGCCCTTCTCATCCACTTGCTTCAACACCATCTAAACCACATTCCCCGTGCAAAGATTGACGCCTCAGGAGACCCACGGAGCAATGGCGTATGAGAAGGGGGAGATCCACCAACTGCATCGCCTCGACGTGGACAAGGCACTTCCACAGCAGCGCCCCTACGCTCTCTTCGAACGTATTCTGATGACCTCCGCTGCTACCCCGCAACCGTCTTCAACCAACTCCTACCACTTTACTGAGGAGAGATTGCACCAAGGCATGTGGATCGACCACGCGATGGCCCTCCAGCCCTCCATTCTCCTTAGCGGTGTTCAACACAGCGTCATCGAGACGCTCCCAGTTGGCGTATTGCCAGACCTAATACGCTCGTCACCGCGACCCATCCATCCCGACGTGTACCTTATAGTCATTCAGCATCCGTAGACTAACATTGACTCTATTTTCCTCCATCATAAGCCTGAATGGGCCGCCTGAGTCGTCACCCCTGATGGCAGCCTCCCGGACCACCTGATCGCGTCTTCTGTCATATCTTGGTCCCATAGTGTACCACCGCCATCCAACCGTCCCAATACCTGAAATCCGCCAACTCCTACGACAGCGGTCCATCAGCCAGCACCTTGGTCTTGTCCTCTCCCTCCTTCTTCACCCTCGGAGCGTAGGCCTCCAACATCGCCAGCCGCGCCAACTGCTCCAGAGTGTCCGTCAGATCGATCCACCTCCTCGACAGCACAGGGCACCTTCAACACCAGTGAGGACCATCGTCGCCACAGACGACGCAAGCCTACATCAAAATCTCCCTGACGCACTCCCGAGCGATGACCGTCCTCTCTCGAGTCGCCTCGACCTTCAAATCTTCCGCTACGCTTGTGGCATCTACCCTTCTCAACATCGATTGCCAACGCTCTCAACACTCCCCTACCTCTGGTCTTCATATACTTCATGGCGTTGACTCCCACATCCCTACCTTTCATATCAAAAATCAAACACTCTACACTAAAACGCGTTCCCTCAGCTCCGTACGAACTCCACCACGCAAGCCTCAAAGCCTCGATCCATCACGTTGCCACTAAACTTACTACACTGCTAACTCGCATTGTATAAAAAACGCGTACTTCTCAGCAACATCACCCAACCTCACACTTACGGCCGTAAATGCACAGGAGTAACCCCCACCCCGCTACTCACAAGCAACTGCCCTCCGCGCATAAGCCCCACACAATCAGTTACACAATACCCTCCTCTCTAGACAGGTACGCCAACACTCGAGCGACCCTCAATACTACTAAGGTCGATGAAAAATAATTCGCACGACTCCAATACCCCTCAAAGGACAGCAGCCCCTGCCTCCCTTACTAACAGTACAAACACAAGGCACCTGTAAGACTTCTGAAATTGGTGTGTTTGGGTGTATGAGGATGATAGATCACAAGTCCAGCAATTTGGACCTCCGCTGATGAGTGAGTGAAATCGAACAGAAATCATCACAAGCAGTCCCACTCGCGACAATTACATCAATTCACGTTCTACCAGTCTACATACTTCAAAGGCGGGATAGTAGAAGATGGAAAGCGATAGCAGTAATAATACTAGTACTACAACCAGTAGCGCCTCGTTCTCCAACTACTCAGTAGTATTGCTTATAATAGTATTTCGGCACTACAACACGTTAAGCCAATTCGATGATGTTCGTAAATGGAAACTTAGTCGACCTCTTCCATCTTCGAAGCCTCATCAGCAGCCTGAGCATCAACCTCCTCGAGAGGGGGGAGATCCTCGTCATCAGACTCGGCCTCCTCGTCATCCTCATCAATCGAAAGACCAAGCTTGATCATACGATGAATGCGGCTGGCGAACTGAGTGGGGTCATCAAGGCTGAAACCAGAGGTAAGAAGAGAGGTATCGAAGAGCAACCAGATGAGGTCCTTCACAGTCTTGTCGGACTTGTCAGCAGCGGCCTTCTTCTTGAGCTCGGTCATGATGGCGTTCTTGGGGTTGATCTCCATAGTCTTCTTGGACACCATATAGCTGGTCATAGAGCTATCCCGGAGAGCCTGGGCCTTCATGATACGCTCCATGTTGGCAGTCCAGCCGTACTCGGAAGTGGTGAGCACGCAAGGAGACTCCGACACACGCTGAGAGACGACAACCTTCTCGACCTTATCGCCCAAGACCTCCTTGATGAGCTTGCAGAGAGGCTCGAAGTCGGCCTTCTCCTCCTCGAACGCCTTCTTCTCCTCATCAGACTCGTTGAGATCAAGATCACCCTCCTTAGTGATAGACTTCAGCTTGTGACCGTTGAACTCACGGAGCTGCTGCACAGCGTACTCATCGATAGGATCGACCAAGTAAAGAACCTCATAGCCCTTCTTACGAAGAGTCTCAATGAAGGGACTGGAAGACACAGCGGCGATGCTCTCACCGGTGATGTAGTAGATATCCTTCTGGCCCTCCTTCATGCGATCGACGTACTCCTGGAAGGACACCATGTCCTCACCGGACTTGGACGACTTCCACCTCAACAACTCAGCGATCTTATCGCGGTTGGTGCTGTCCTCATGGATACCCAACTTGAGGTTCTTGGAGAACTGCTCGTAGAAGATCTTGTAATCATCAGGCTTCTCATTGGCCATCTCCTCGAACAACTGCAAGCACTTCTTCACCAAGTTCTTCTTGATCACACGGAGAATCTTGTTCTGCTGCAAAGTCTCACGAGAGATGTTCAAGGGAAGATCCTCAGAGTCGACAACGCCCTTGATGAAGGACAACCACTCAGGCATGAGCTCCTCGCAGTCATCGGTGATGAACACACGACGAACGTACAACTTGATGTTGTTGCGCTTCTTGGTGTTCTCGAACAAGTCGAAGGGAGCACGACGAGGGGACAAAGAGGAGAGCCTTGAACTCGAGCTGACCCTCGACAGCGAAGTGCTTCACGGCCAGATGGTCCTCCCAGTCGTTAGTAAGAGACTTGTAGAAGGAAGCGTACTCCTCGTTGGTGACATCCTCGGGCTTGCGCATCCAGATGGGCTTGGTCTTGTTCAACTGCTCCCAGTCGTGAGTGACCTCCTTGACCTTCTTGGTCTTCTTCTTCTTGTCACCCTCCTCCTCTTCGCCTTCCTTCTTCTCGTCATCCTCCTTCACCTCTTCGACCTTAGGCTCCTCAGACTCCTCGTCCTTCTTCTCCTCATCCTTCTTCTCTTCCTTGTCCTCCTCCTCATCCTCGGAGTCGGTCACCTCCTTCTCGGTGGATTTCTCGACGTAAAGCTCGATGGGGAAGCCGATGAACTGAGAGTGCTTCTTGACCAAATCCTTCAGACGACGCTCCTCGAGGAACTCGGTCTGATCCTCCTTGAGGTAAAGGATTACCTTGGTACCACGCTTGATGTGACCATCGGCAAACTCGGTATCCTTGGCGACACTGAAGGAACCGCCGGCAGCAGACTCCCAGATGTACTGATCATCATCGTTGGACTTCGAGACAACGCGGACCTTGTCAGCAACGAGGTAGGCGGAGTAGAAACCGACACCGAACTGACCGATCATAGAGATGTCACCACCAGCCTGGATGGCCTCCATGAAGGCCTTGGTGCCGGACTTGGCGATGGTACCCAAGTTGTTGATCATCTCAGTCTTGGTGAGACCAATACCAGTATCCTCAACAGTAAGAGTACCGTTGGCCTTATCGGGGATGATCTTAATTTTGAACTCGGGCTCCTGAAAACAACATACATGAACGAAGCAACGACCAGAGTAAGCGACACATCACGCGACAGCGCACCCGGGTACTCACGTTCTCAATCTTCTCAGGGTCAGTGATGGACTCGAAGCGGATCTTATCCAGAGCATCGGAGGCGTTGGAAATGAGCTCACGAAGGAAGACTTCCTTGTTGCCTGACCGTCAAACGAACGTAACTCCCCGACAACAGAAGTGCTGCAACTTCTTACTGTAGAAGGTGTTGATGATGAGACTCATCAACTGCTGAATATCAGCGTTGAAGGCAAAGGTTTCTGTAGACATCGTAGTAGGTTGCCGGACTATGGGCAATACTAGGGACTGAAGGTACTGAAATAATTAAAATGGATAGTAAGGGACTCCCAGGCGCCGGATTCGCTGTAGCCTTGTGCAACTTGTCACGGGCGAGCGAGATTAACACCGATCACTTGCGTTGCCGGCTCATGATCCGGTTTTGGAACTTCGTCGCGCTTACTGGCGGTTTCGTCGGATATGGACGTATCCTAGCGGGTGCGCTCCCTCACCGCACAGCAAAGGTTTTGATATTTTTCCGGCGGAGCGAAGCGCTCCTCTCCAACTCTAGTGGAAGATCATCGGGCTGCTCAGTGGATCGATCCCGGGACGGGGGACCAATCTCAGGATCGACCGCAGCCGTTTTCTGTTCAGTCCATTGATCCTGGGAGCAGTTCTAAGATCAACCCCTGGATGGGTCCTGATCAACGGAGCAAAGGATTCATCCTGTGACCCGTTCTTTCGGGACTGGTAGACACCGGTCTTGGGGCCTCCGCATGTCCCTGTGCGCCAGCTCTTCCGCCCTTTCTAATGCAAATTTAGTAAATCCGATTTAGTAGGGACCGCTTCAGATGCTTATGACCTCTCATGGCTGAACCCTCTGTCGACGGGCCTTTGCCTAATCTATCGGACCTTTGGGGATCCTCGCCCGATGGGGACGGCGTCGAGGAGGTCCACCGAGGGGAGGCTGACGAGACTCAACAGCAGCCGCTGGGGGCGCTAGACTCGCTGTTCGCTGAGAAGGGCCCATCTACTCAAGACGATGAGAAGAAAAGGAGAGACTCAGGGAAGATCAGGGCAGCCTTCCCGAGGGGATTCCGCAGCAGATTGCAACGACCGATACTCAACCAAGGGAGGCAAACACGACCGTCCAGGAAGGATCAGCACCTCCGGCCGGGCCAGCCTTAGCTGGGGAGGGAACTGCGGCCGTTCAGAAGCCACCAACACCACCGCCTGGCCCAGTGATAGTTGAAGAGGCTAGCACGGCCGTTCAGGAGGCATCAGTACCCTTGACTGGTCCAGTGGTAGCTGGGGAGGGAACCACGGTCGTTCAGGAGGCAACAACATCCCCTACTGCTGAGGAACGTGTTCCTTGCCAATCGCCAGGCGTCCCCTCCAAAGCCATGAGCGGCAGTGAAAGCTGTCCTACGTTCAAATACGACAAAATGAGGAGGCCCGGGGAGAAGGGCCGCCCCAGCGCCCTAGTGGAGGGGCCCTGGGCGACCGTAGATATCTCGAGGATCAACGTGGAGAAACACAAGGTAGCAGGATGCCACCACTGCTGCTGTCAGCGACCTCGGTCCATCAGTCCCAACGAACCTACTTTTCGAGCCCCACCATCGGTCGCGGACGGCGGCATCTGATACGAAAGGTAAGAAGACTCCTCCGTGCTGTCGTCCTCCTGGCCTGTGATGAGGGCGTACATTGTCAGGATCACCGAGATGCTGCGCGACGGATCCTGGAAGAGTATCGATTGGAGAAATCTGAGCGGTAGTGATGCTGTATAGTCATAGTGAGGTGTTGAATGGAGGCCAGCAGGTTACGGTCTGGTGCGGTAGAAGGCAACGAGGGGTTGTGGGAGAAGCAGGAGGCGGAGAAAGCAGGTAGTCCGACTGGGACGGTGGCCATCAGCCTCTTTGGTCCAGAGAACAATCCTCGTATTATAACGGGAATGCATGAGTGGCGTGTTGAAATCCAGGAGCGCTTGCCATTACACGACGGGAAAACCTAGGGTGGATCACTTTCGGGTATTGGTCCCTCGCGAAGGGCATAGCTGTCACATCACATGCTGATTTTGGCCTTTCCGAAGTACTTGAGTCCACGATGGAAGTGCAGTAAAAGGGGGGATCCGTCGTTATTCAGATCTGCTGACCGAGCAGGGGCGTCTCCGCACGGAAGTGTCGGAGTTGAAGAAGACAATTTATCAGCTAAGGAAGGCATTGAGTAGTTCTGTTGAGCTGCTGAAGGTGAAGAACGCCGAGGTAGACTCCCTACGAGCCTTGCTGGGCCCTCTGCCGCCGACCGGAGTGTAGTAGTCGTACCATGCCCTTCACGGCGCCCTTCATGTTGTTGTCACGCCTAGTGAGGTTGTGTTGTAACCAAAGTGGGATGTGGCAATAGCAGTTAGCGCCTTCATCTCCAAGATGACAGGGTCAACGCCTTTGCTGCAACACATGTCGCCCTATAAGGCCTCTCCTAAGTGGACGATCAAAGGAGAAGGCTGCGTCGAAGTACTCACGAGTATTTCCCAGGTCTAGTCGGTAGCTGTCCCCTCGGCAGGCGCAGAAGAGGCTAGACCGGCACGCCAATGATGCTCCTGGGCCGGGCAAGTACGACGTTATCGGCAAGGTGGACCAGACCTCCAAGTTCAAGTGCATCGCTAGGTGGGTCGTAGTCGGGCACCGGGCGGAGGCCGGACACCCTCCCCCTCAGGGCATGCTCTTTCGGATCGGCCTCGCGCTTTGTGGATGACCGAAAGAGGCCAATAAGCGCTCCTGCGAGACGGGATAAGAGCGAGGTGGAGCCCGGGCCTGGTAGGAGGGCCTCGCCACTCTTGTCGGATCGGTTAAGGTCGCTGTCAGGTGCCTACTCCCCTCCTAGTGACTTCAGCTCGAAACCGTATGATTCGCAAGTTAGCATCAGCTTCGGTACAGGAGGGAGGCTCTTCCCGAAGTGTATGGAGAGGTTGGCTCGGAATGCACCGGGGCCGGGTATTTATGAAGTGAGAAATAAGTAATACATCTGGGGGCCTGAGGGGGGCGTCGTCAACCTAGTGTCTGCCGCTAGCGCAGAGTGGGGTTAGCTCGTTCTGAACTGATAAGTCTCGCCGGGTATCCTCATCAGCGTGGCCTACGGTCAGGCTACGATTTTCCCCGAAAAGTGGAGAAAGAGAATTGAAAATTATAGGACTCGCTGTCGGAATGGCTTCTATGTGCGTGATGTCATGACGTTGAGGAATCGGTTATACGGATATCTTCTGGTCAGCCTGCTGATACTCAGTCATGGATCTGGTGGCTTCTTCCAGCCTACCTCCGACCACGCTTGCTCAGGAATAACCAGGGCTCAGCGACCATGACAGAAAAGGCGATAGCGGTGGCAGGCCGACACGACTGGTACTACGATAAGGACATCATCGCTACACGAGGGAAGCCAGGTGATTCTCATCACCACCCGCTGCCTGCCTGGACGACTCACAGGTCCTGGAGCGTACAACCTGGACCTCAAACCCGACGAAGCCCTGCATGAAATTCGGTACTAGCAAGAGGCCTCCGATATACCGCATCTCCTCTAAGGGACAGCCCGGCCCAGGTGGTCCTCGTACAGCCCTTCCTCCCTTGTGTGGCATCGGCGCTTGGCAGGTGCGTATGATGTCAAGACGACCTTAGCCGGCCTCAAGTACAGCTTCACCGGCAGTAGCAAGTATGGAGGAGCCTTATTTACACCTAATGAGTAAGAGGGGGGCCTCGGTGGTCGCTGAGAGCGCGACGCTTTTCAGTGGCTCTGGCGGCCCACAGCTGTCCCAGCCGACACAATTCGGATGACCTGTCTTTTATCAGTTCTGTAAGTTTAATTATGACAAGTATTGTTGATGTTAAACCAAGATGTACCTTCACCACTTTCATGTCCACCCGCATGGATGAGCTTGCCACACACTAAAGCCTGCGTTGGGTTCAGTTGTTCTGAGTAATCCGTGGGCTCCTGCGCAGGCTAGATTGCCCTGCATGCTGATCATAGCCCTGCTGTCGATGATGGTGGTCACGGCCTGGGGGAGTATAGCCATCCCAGCAGTCCACGTAGCCTACACTGATGATGTTAGGGGTCACTTTGATTTTGGATATCAAGTAGCTGCTTCGAGTGGGCTTCGGTAGGCGAAGGGCTCCTGTCAGGTGGGGTATGCCTTGCGAGACCACATACAGGCTGCGGTTAAGATAGATGTGGCTCTGATGGAGCTGGTTGATTGGCATAGGATCAGTAATTGCCGGACGCCGCGAGGAGAGGAAGTTCGGGTACAGGTGACGAGGCTCAAGAGTGGCTACGACTGTACAGCAACAGCGCCAGGAAGGCCTACCCAAAAACACACGCCGAGATGAGGGGGCTCAGCCGAGGGACTGGTGAGGGGTTCTGATGATACTGCCGAGCGGGTTGTCTTGTTGTTGTGGTGGTGAGCCGTGGGCTGATCAGGGCTGCCGATGGACACTGTCCTCCTGGCGAACCACAGAAACGAGATGAAACTACTCATGGCTAGATCCAATCAGTCGGTTGCGGAGAAGAGGGTCGAGCGTGGATGCACGGACGTCCACTGGCGGAGGGACGGTGAGGAAGGTCGGCCTTCGGTGGTCATCTACTACCATGGCAGGTTGGGTGGGCTGGGCCCACAATGAGGACTACGACTGGCCTATGAGTCACCGCCCTGGCTACATCATCTATGCTACGGTCTACGACCCTATCGAGGCTAAAGTCAGCTGCAGCGGCAGTCGGGCTCAGTAGAGCTTTCTGCAGGTTCGCCAGAGGTGGGCGGCCTATACCTACCCTTTGGGGCTCAGCGGCCTGGCGGTCAGCGTCAATAGGTGAGCTCGAGCAGCACTCTGTAGACTCGACGCGACGGTTTTGAGAATGGCTCTGCCTTTGACAGCAATCGCTCGGCGCCTGATTTATTCCTCCCATGTCAGTGACGGTATAGTGAGTACGGTCAACGCCCTCTACCCGACCGACCTCATCGTCCCCACCGAGTTGCAACCAGCATTAGGGCAGGCA
Organism: Perkinsus olseni; assembly: GCA_013115135.1. Classification (NCBI taxonomy): domain Eukaryota; phylum Perkinsozoa; order Perkinsida; family Perkinsidae; genus Perkinsus; species Perkinsus olseni. The sequence continues at coordinate 104,658 of JABANP010000043.1, forward strand.
GTTGTAGGGAGGCAGCTTTGTACGGCGTCCACAGTAGCAGGAGGCCATTCGAATGTGAGCATGCAAAGACCTGAGGCTGCTTGGCGGAGGTCGATTGTCAGGTTGGGAGACCATCGCCTGTCCACCGGCCACGGGTATAACTTTGCCAACTACAGGGAAGGCCACCAGGCCGTGCTGTAGGGATACTGCAGATCTTCAGCATACTTTGAAGAACCCCCCGCTGGATCTCCGCTGATCGAGTCGAATTATTGCTTCAACTCTCTCGACTGCGTCTTGGGAGGGGTTGCTCAGATACGTCGAGAGCGCGCCGGGCGGGCAGCTCGCGTTCAGGAATCTCACGAGGGAGGGTGGAGGCAGACCAACAGGTGGGGAGGAGCCACCCGCCGTTCGGATATCTTCACACCGTCGCAGCTCATACCAATTCGTACATTTTTCCTGAAGGGCGTCGCCGAGGACCCTGGTCCCAGCAGCAGCCATCGCCTTAGGCGCTTTCGATCAGTTGGTTGGGGGGGACGTCGAGTGGCCTGCTGATCTCCTCAAAGTGATGCCATCCACCATCCCTAGGAGGCACCGCTGTTAGCTGCTCAGATTCTTTCTGACAGTGGCGATGCGGAATGGCCTATATTTCGAGACCGGGAGAGTGCAGTGCTGCAGAAGGACAGCGGAACGACCGACTTCACGGCCTTCATCACCCTTTCTGGAGAATTCCCTCGAATACAGGTCAGTGTCCTCCGTAGTCAGGAGAACTCAGAGCGAGCTCTCGGGGTGGCAGACTGTGGATCTGGTCTTGGTTGGCTCGAGTACGCTGGTATGCCGGGGTGTCGTATTTCGGCCTGACTCTCAGATTTGGACTGATCGTCCCTGGAACAGTACGTCCAGGACCTTCTCGAGGGCAACAACCCACATCCCACTCGGTAACCGCCGGAGTTGGGCATTGCCAAAGACTAGTCTCGAGTTCTCCCATACGAGCCGCTCCTGGATGAAGAGCTCTCTGTCCTGCACTGTTTATCCGCGGATGTGGCTCCTTCTCAGGAAAGGGGAGTTGGCTTCGAGATCCCGGAGTGGATGAGGACCTCGGCTTCGGGCCACGCATGGCAGATTGTCATGATGACAGCGGCGTCTCCAGCGGCTCGTATGTTCTCATGTCTTGAATCGTTATGCCCACTACATTTACAGTTAACTGTAAATGTAGTAAACTGTAAATGGGAACAAGCTGTCGAAGGATTCCGTGTCGCCTGGGAGGCAACTGATCTGTCTTGGACTCTGAAAGTCCACATACTATGTGACCACGTATGTGAATATCTAAAGACCTATGAAGCCGAACCCTCTGCGGGGCTAGGCCTGTCTTCCGAGCAGTCAGGTGAATCCTTGCACGCCCGCCTTCAGAGGATTTGGGATTTGAGGTTTCGAGTCAACCCTGACAGCTCCCTATTCAGCTCTCGGTTAGTTGATTGCATGGTTGCGTACAATTGGGGACTAGCTTGGGACGAAGCGGGCAGGACGAGAGTAGCCACGCACCTGGACGAGGACGCCGGCTGCGAAGCCGACAGTTCCGATGAAGAACCCCCATCCGAGCTGTCCTAGCTCTTATTTTTGCTCTGTAAATTTTTCCTGTCACCCTAACAATATGCCGAAGAACCACAGTGTCCTATTGTTGTCAATGGGTGGAGTGTGGTGAAGTTTTTAGAAATGTTCGTACCCGGATTCGAACCCGCGACGCCCTTCTGCGCGTGAGAAATAGCGCGCAAAAAGGAAGTGCGATATTTTTTGATTTCCATACCCTTAGACGCTCCAATGAGTATTTTATTGCTCGGGAGAACGTATAGTATGAGAATGTACTGCCAAAAATCTGGTGCAATATTTCCCTCCTCAGCCCCACCCCCGGCCACCTGTGAGTTCCATGTGTTTCTTCTACTTCCCTCGATTTGGTGTGGATTTAGTCAATGTCCCACAACTAAGAGGAGAGTGGGCGGGGGAGGGTATCTTCAGAGCGGCAATTTCACCAAGTCCCTTGAAGCCAACCTAACTCTCAGCATTCCACGACATGCTGTAGTTGGTTCTATCAATTGAACTGCACCGCTCGCCATCCGGACAGTTCCGTGTTCCGTCAGCCTCACCTAGTGTATGCTGTACCTGCGTCGAGAGTGCACCAGGAGACAGGTTCGCCTTCTGAAACCCGACCAAGGAAGGTGGAGAGATGCCCACAGGTTAGGTGCGGACTCGTTTCCTGAGCTCAGTCGTATTCTGTCGAAGTTTCAGCGCACACTAATTCTCGTATTATTCCGGGTGGCATCGCCGAAGACCCGAGACCGAGTAGCAGTCATCGTCTTCCACACTTCAAGGAGTTGGCTGGGAACCTTAGGAATGACTCAGAAGGCCGGCAGATCTCACCAAGGGGAGACCCTATGCGGCGCACTGCGTATGCAGCCTTCTGATTGTACTAACAACGGTGGAAGTCCAGATTCTTTCCGACAGCGGCGATCCGCAATGACCCATCTTCCGAGAATGCTGTTTCGCTGAAGGGCACAGGGGCAACCGACTCCACGGCCTTCATCACACTTTCTGGAGAATCGCCTCCGATATAGCTTTCTAGGCGAAAATCCGAAAAATTTTCGGTGAAAATTTTCTTTAAGAAGAAGCTAGATTTTCGGCGAAAATCTAGCTTCTTAAATTCCTGTGGATATACTAAGCGCGCCGCTGGCCCGTGACTAGGTATTTGAATAATTGGTGGAATACCCGTTGCGGTATCATGTACCCCTGAAGGACCCGGACACTGAATGAGTGGTGTCCCTACATGAATTGATATCGGTCACCCGGTTATGATTCACGAATTCTGTGATTTGCGAGTTGATTCACTCTTATCCCAGCTACAATATGCCTCGCCCATGTCAACCGTCTCTTCAGAAAGGAAACTCACAACCCCGTTTCGTATGCCGCCGAAGCCTTTCCCCGTGTAATGGGGACTAGTACGCGAGACGTGGCCCCTTCTAAGGGTGACTATCACGACAGAATCTTGGGTTCCAACATTGGAGTACCGCCTACCGTAGCTCGAGACATGCCGGCTAGCTCTCGGTACTGAGCCTCCCTGCTGTCACCTATGGGTCTTTCTGCTCGCCGCAGGTTGTGGTGTACTCTGAGTCAGAGACTCTGACACCTGTGACTCTGGTGGCCTCGATGGTGTCCTTCATTCGGAGGACTTCGAGAAGGCTCTCTAACAGAGAGTCACTATTTCGCATGTGAGGTTACCGCGGAGTACAAAGCTTCCCCGCTGGTTGAGACGACGACATCACGGCGTTCGAGCTCCTCGCGGTATTAACGGCGATGCAGTCTCTTGCCCCTTGCCTTCGCAACAAATGGGTCATCCTTTTATCGACAACGCAGCAGTGGAACTCACCCTGATCGAAGTCTCGACCTCAGCCCGAGAGATCGGTGAGGTCATAGACGCCTCCTGCAATATAGCAGCATCGCACAACATGAAGTTCCGGGTCGCCCGTGTAGCGTCGGGTTCTAGCTCGGCTTGTGCTCCGAGCAGATGGATCTCTGACGAGTCGACTAGACAATGTGCAGCGGAGTACTTGGTTCACCCAAGTTGGTTGTTTTCATGCCAGTTTGCCTGATACCGTGAAGGAAGCGTACCCAAGGATCGAGCGACTCGTCACCCCCGAGCTTTGCGACGATTACGTCGACTTGCTTTCATACAGCGACTCCCATTGAGTTACATGCAGGATTTAACCAACTATCACGTGAGTTAGTGACAAGCTGAGCTTAATGGTGCTCATGCCTCGCGCGAAGAACCGCCAAGTTCCTTCCTCATTACCAATGACATTAACATGAGGGCTGTTGTCGGCCAGTTGTGGATAATGCGAGAGTTCTCCGACTTTCTACAGTGTGACAAGACGAGCACTTTCGATGGCTTTTTGGAAATGACACGGGTGTACCAGTCTCTGCTGCACTGCTCGATTCTGAACGGTGACTCTCTCCTGTTCGTAGATGTCGAAGAGTGGATTGATGAGAGGTAATTCGTCTCCGTGTGTTCGCTTCGATCCAGCAGCGAGGTCTTTCAGGCAAGACAGAGCAATCAGAGGGAGAGAATGGATGCCATATTTCCATCCGCTGGAGTTCCAAATTGGAACTTCCAATGCAGTCACAAGATCAGTTTCGGAGCCCTCATGAAGCAATTACGTGGTATTACCAAATATCGGCACGCAGCAGGAGCGATCGACAGCGAGACCCGTGGTGGCCTCCGTGGCCTTGCAAGTCCCTCCTGCGACGTTGACTCCACTGAGCCGCTAAGTCTGAGCGAGCTCATCACGTTAAAAGAAACTTCTTGTACCCCTCAGTCCTTGCTTCGAAGTAGTTGCTTATCTCGTGTTTGTGTCGAGGATCGAAGAATGCGCGTTGTTTTCAATTTCAGTCTGAACCGACTCGGTATGCTGGTGCTGCGGGTAGTTTACCGCTCAAGGTAGCATCTCTCTGTTTTATGCGTCAGATTTGGACCGGTCGCCAACTCTACCACCAAAACTAATGACAAGGTCTACAAGGTGTACTCAGGTCTTGAATGCTGTCTAGCGGCAGGTCTATTACCAATCTATTTCATGTGCAGCTTCGGCATGGGTTTCTTGTGAGCATAGCTTGAGTTTATTGAGTCAATGGAGAGGAATAAATATCATAGCATGAGACATAACTGTGGAGCCCGGGATCGTATGAAGACCATTCCTCGGCCAGCGATCGAAGATGTGGCAGCCGCTGGCCAGTGGCTGGACGCGGCGTAGGAGTCCTACGCCTATGGGCCACTAGTGCTGGCCCACTATCAGTGAATATTGTACCGCCAGTTAAATACAGCAGTTGCCACCACTGTAATGAACAACTACCATTTATACGAGGAGATCGGTCATGGGAAGTACACTGTCGTGTATAAGGGACGGAAGCGCTACTCCATAGAATATGTCGGCGTTAAGAGCACGGAGAAGTGCAGGAGGAGTCGTGTTATGAATGAAGTGGCGGTATGGCTATGAGGCAGCTTCTGTCAGGCCCGACGGCCCTCTCCGCCCTATCTCAGGTTCTCAACGACATCAAGGGTCACTTCAACGTCCTCAGGTTCCACAACTGGTATGGACCCGACTCTACTGGCCATGACCACTAGCAGGTCGTTGGGCATCAGGTACGAGACGCGCAACCACTTGTGGATAATAACAGAATACTGTGCTGGAGGGGACCTCTTGAAAGTCCTCAAGCAAGACTCCAAAGTCTCTCCCGATCAGGTCAGTCACTTACTCCTCCTACCGTCTCAACTGTGGATGAAAAGCTCCCTTAAACCTCGGACATCTCTCTAAGTGTATTTCTACACCATTTGCACACCAACTTTGTAAAATTCAAAACCGATTGAGTAAAGCTCATAGCAGAATGGTGAGTCCTTGAAGCAATTAGATAAACCACTGCCCAAATTAGTGAGACCTTGGACTCAACTACATTCAGTTGGTCTGGGATTCGCACATACTAGGTCTGGAAATGGTGTAGTTCATGAAAGTTTGTTGTTGTCTCCAGTGCCGCGCCTTCTGCCTCGACATAATATCGGGCCTCCACCACGTTCATCGTAACGGTATCATTTACGGTGACCTGAAGCCTTCCAATCTTCTCTTCACCGAGGAAGGACGGCTCAAACTGTGCGACTTCGGTATGAGTCAGAGGCTCACCGACTTGGAGAACTTGTCTGCGAAAGGGAAGCCTCTACCGAGACGGGGTGGGCCTCCGAACACCCTCATCCCTCCCCCTGTCCAGCGCTGGTCTGTCTCCCATCAGGCACCCCCTACTACATGGCCCCGGAGCTCTTCCTAGATCGAGGCGTCCACTCTTTCGCATCGGACCTCTGGGCCTTGGGAATAGTCATGCATGAGCTGGTAGGCCGCCGTATCCGAGTTGAAGAGACTGGCTTTTCACAGGTCACTGGACGCCCTCCCTTCGTCTCCAACTCCTTCCAATCACTGCAGCATCTTATTAAGGAGGAGGACCCGAAGCCGGACATAACCCCGCTCAGCTCCACCATGGCCGACCTCGTCCACGGCAGGGCTCGGGGAGGAGGAGGCGATGATGACAGTCTACTGGCGAAGGATCCGGTACGGATGCCACCGTACCTTAGGCGACTGTTCTGGATTAGGTCACCCGATTGGACTGGGCAGGGCTGCTGAGTCATCCCTTCTGGAAGGGCCAATTCGACCACCTGCTCGATGTCGAGTTGCCCCCACAAAAGCATTTTAGTGACTACGTCAAGACGAGCCACCGTAGGGCGGCGCCTACCAGGGTATCTTCATCTACCCTGCTGGTCAGGTCTTCACTACCCTGGCAGCAGTAGCATCGGAAGGAACGCCACCAGTACCTCCTCCCAACGCTTGAACCCTCTCACGGTGCAGACGCCGAGCTCTGAGATGCTCCGCTCGGAGACTCCGTCCGTGGTGAATCAGCCGACACCACCGACGCGGCGCCACACAGTAGATGGCATCCCGTCGCCTGCCAGCAGCCCGCGTCTGCAGATACAGCAGCTGGTCTTCCATCCATCGGCCCCTTCGGAATCCAGGAGGGTCACTGTTGCCGCGGCCATCACCAAGCTGCTCCCTCATTGGTCGGACCAGTCGGTCAGTCCCATATCGACCGGCCAGGAGGAGGACGCCGTCCCCTCCGGTGAGTCGGGCCTGGCCCTGCTCTCCTCCGATGTGCGGTCGGGCTATTTAGACTCCTCGAGTGACTTCGTCGATGAGGGGGCGAGCAGCCCGGCGGGGGGGAAGGAGAACCTAAGGGGTTGGGAGAATCGTCTGCCGTAGGCATCCCATTGCACTCTGAGCGGACCAACGCTGTTGCTGCTCAGCTTCAAGGCCTTCGACAGGGATGCCTTCGTGGTGGCCATCACACAATCGGCCACATCTGCCGCTCTCAACAAGGAGGTCGGGTCCCTCCCCCCTCCCCGGCAGACCCCGCTGGAGCCCGTGGCAGGTCCATCATCATATCGCCGTGATACACCAGCAGTTGAGGTCCGCTACTTCACCCGACCTTGTACATGCTATCATTGCCTATCTCAACCACCTTTCGGAGAGGGTCGAGGTCCGACCCGCTGGCGGCCAGGCTGCTGCTGCCACGACCGGTCCCTGTCAGATCGCCGATGTTGTGCTGAACTCCTCAATCCTGTCGCTGCTGCTGGTCCTGGCCTCGCCTCCAGACAAGGAAGCCGACCACGCTTCGAGATCCAGTAGAGGACAATGGACGATAATCCGGCGGAGCGAAGCACTCAGAATCGACACCCTTAATGTACCACCCCATCACCGCATGCCACTAGGGGTAGGCCGCTGTCCGGTTAGATGCTGGGCAAGGCACTGCGGCATGCCTCGTTCATCGAGCCCGGCTGTACGACTGCCGGAGGCAGCCATTCGATGATGGTCGGAGCCAGCGTCGTGAGCCACCACAGCGAGGCGGGAACTAGCGGACTGAGCTTCGACACTCTGACCAATGGGGCCCATGGGGGATACGGTCTTTTCGAGGTCAGTAGACGACGACCGACAGTCGGGCAGGGAGGGATGCCGTCGCTTCAGATGCTACAGCAGTGCATCGAGCCAAGCTCCTTGAACTCCCTCGCAATACGCCGAGGGGCTCTAGCTGCCTTAGGGGAGCTCATGTTCTACGTAGCAACGCAACAGCAATCACCGACGGCTGCTGCTGCCGACACCACCGCCAACAGTAGGGCGCTTGGGCCGGCCCGGGGTAGCGGGCCCCGCTGCCAGGTATTTTATCAGCCTGCTCGTCATCCTCGCTGGACCTGCCTCCCTCGGTCGTCTCGATATTCATGCAGACGTGCCTGGTACGGTGGCTGTGGAGTCCCTGCGTCCACACTCAGCTCAGGTTAATGGTGATGACCTCGAGGTCCACGGCCTGTTGATGTTGGCCGCCCAGACACTGCGGAATATAGCGTTGATGGCTCCCGATGGTTGGGTCTCGACCAACCTCCTCACGCCTAACCTAGCCGCGCAGGTCGGGCTCATGCTTTCCCTCCTTAGCCGTTGTCGCGACTCTGACGGTCTGAAATTTAGTCGGCCCATTTGAGCTTGATGTCGCTAAGGTACTCGGAAGGCTTGGCAAGGCCGGCTGTGATAGTGCAGTGAGTCCTCGAGTGAGGGTGACCTGCCTGGCGGCCCTCGATAGGACGTAGCCCCCCCTCGCCGTAGAGCTGCTGATAGTCCATCATAGGCTCAACTTGGTCCCGTCCCCATTCACCTCCTCCGAGCTCCTGCAAGTGTGCATGAGTGGCTTGCGGCTAGCTGCACGGGCCAGCGCAGAGTCGGACGCCCAGCGAGCGGTCTCATCGGGAGTAAGCCGACCACCATCATTCTAGCTGCAACACCTGAATTGCCATTCAGGTCTCATTCGGTCTGCGGCTGCTGGGCTCTCATGCTCGACTCGATGCTACCACCGCTGAGGGCCTCGTTGGCGAGATTCTGTCGGTTCTAGGACAACCGCGCCTCTCCAGCGTTGTAGGCTACTACCACCCCTTCCCCAGTTCACTACAGTCCCTTAGTCCCGTGGCAAGGCGATAGTCCTACTGGCCCGACTCTTCCTCATCCGAGGTCCCTCCACCGACAACATCGGAGCCCATGCCCTTCACTGCGCCCTCGATAAGGTCGGGAGACTCGACGGCCTGGCCTCATCGGTCGCCCCCTCAGAACTTGGCCATGAGATTCGAGAGGATCTGCCGGGCTCCCGATGCCGTTCGAGATGCTGACAGCGAAGATGAGGACACTGCCTCATACTTGCAGCGAGCCTTGAGCGTCGTCATCGACGCCGTGTCCATCTGTCTATGGCAGTGCCTCACTGACGCCGTACTGCACCCCGGGGGCCTTCTGAGGACGACGGGATGGACCCTCCCTTGTTGAACAGTCGCAGTGAAGTCGCTTATTTCCTGCTGGTCTCCTCGAGTATATGAGCGCTTTCGAAGAGGCTGTTCATCATCCCTTCTCGGCAGGCCCATGCTCTGCTCTCAGGTATCGGACCTCCACGCCCTCACCACCTCCAACCCGACTCCGTCGCCTCGGTACAGCAGCAGTCGTAGCGGTACATCCTCGACCTCGGCTTCCTCGTCTGCTTCGCTCCGCCGAGGATCAGCATCTTCTAGCGTTACCATGAACATCTCTCGAGCACTGAACATCATCATGCATCTGCTAGCTAACTCTAACATGGCCAGATGTGCGCATTACCATCACCAGCGAGACCTCCGCCGCCCTATCGAAGGACTTTCAGGTGTCCTCACCGAATCCCACCTCCCATCAGTAGCGAGGATAGCCGCTTGGCAGACCCCCTGTGGGAGCCCTAGGAGCGGTAGGCCCGCCCTCGTACCATCAGCAGGGATGCCACCATGTGCAGGCACCAACGCTGGTCTGCAGCACCTGCAGTTGCTGATGATTGAAGGCCTACCAGCCCAAGTCGGAGTTCTCCTCGGTGGGCGCTGCTTTCCGTGTTCCCTCGGACTACCGCTGTCGTGTCAGAAGGAGGGCCCACCTCTCTGCGACTGCTTCGTCCGCAGTATGCTGCCCGTCGATAATATCCCACACCCACTCCGAGCTAGCGGACGTCCGGTTTAGGGCCTTTAAGAGCCTCTCTGATATCATCATGCAGATGTTGGCCGATGATGAGACGTAGGCCGCCATCCCAAACTTGCACCTTCGGGGTGGTCGATAGACTGCCTCTTCTGAGTCTCTGAGGATCATTTCTTACACCTCGAATTTCAATCCTGGGGGCACTTCAGAACTCCTAGAGAGTTCAATCGGACACCCCCACTGATATCAAAGCCCAATGAAAAACCTACCATCACGTACCCACGGCCCGGCGCGCTACTGATCGGATATATTCTTTCTACTAGCCTATCGATAGTTATCATGGGAAAATATGTTATGACGATATTTTCGGGAAAATATTTCGATACGGATCGTCTTTTCCTTCCCTCTGCCACCCTGCTAGGTCCCTTACCTGTTCCCGCCTGCCTCGGGGGACTGGTCATGCGCAGATTGTTCAGGTATAACGTGGATGGGGCTCTGAGGGCCCGCCTTACTTCACTTCTGCGGGAGCAGCTGTTGCCGCTGCTGGGCGTCTTGCTAGGGGATGATGAGCCGACACCCACTCTAGTTCGGAGACTCTTGTCTGTGGCTCTACCGGATGAGATAATGACGCCGATGGTCGAAGTACAGGCGATGAAGACGATGAGACTGTACATACCGAACTCATGATAATTGCAGAGGCCAAAGATACTAATTTGTGTTGTCAATTGAAACATTCACCATGTGGGTGGCGGCCGTGCCATTGACACGCACGTTCAGCGACGTAGCTCTGCTGGTACCATCCCACAGGTTCCTCGTATTACCGAGCAGGGTTGGTCTACTGATGACTAGCGCTGTGGAGAGGCCCAAGGAGGCAGGAGGCGGCTCATCGTCCAGGGGGAGATGGGAAAGAGAGTCGTCATGCCGTACTCTTGCTTATGCTGAGATATCTGTAAGTGGCCAGTCGAGGCCTTCCTCGGGACCCTTGCGATGGTAGGCACGACCATGGACTGTACTCGACGCTGCAAGCCCTGGAGACTGAGACCAACACTAGGCTCTGCCCGCCCCATGAGAATGATGCTGTAAGCTTCCTTTGTACGGCGCTCAAGGCCTTGCCACCATGGCCTCCTCCTCACCGCCCACTCCACTGCGATAGGTTGAGTACTTCCGATCGGTGGTCATGGCTGGACGATGGGGTGACGTGCTCAGGCTCGTGACGAAGCTGTAGGTCTGAGGGTAGGGGCCCGACGGCGGCGGTCACCTCTCGGCAGATACTCATCGGCCACGGCGGCAGAGCAGAGAGCTGCACAGTTCCGAGTGTACAGGCAGGTAGGCCTGTCCATGCAGGGGAGACGGCGAACATCTGCTGGTGGTGGTGGTGGTCAGGAGTTTTTGGAGCTCCTGTTCCTCACAGAGGGAGACGAGGAGGCCGGTAGAGGTGCGAACGAGCCTCTCGTCGAGAAAGCTGTGAGTGTTGTGGGGCTCTCTGCCCGCAGCAGCAGTGGAGGCCGCTGTCGACCTTGCTGTGAAGCGATAAAGTGGTTCGAACTCAGATGGTTGAAGATATGGCACAAGTGCTGGAGAAGATAAAGCCTCTTTGCTCGAACACGGAGTGGGGTCGCTGATAGTAAAGAGACCATTTTGACAATGACGCGCTTCAACCTAAGATACGCCGAGCTGTACGAAGCCCTCACAGCACCGTCACTGGAGGAATATCGACAGGGATGGCAGAGCAAGGCCGGAGGACGGTGAGCTGCTGCCTACAAAACTAGGTTGATCTCAGCGGCAAGGTACGGACTTTGGCGGAGTTATGTACCGAAACTGATGGAAGTGTACGGCAATAGTGGCTGGGCTGAATGTAATAAGAGGCGCCTTTGTGACAGAAGAAGACCCCTGAATCAGGTGGGATGGTTACTCCGGGATGCTGCAAAGATGAAGATACTCTGGACGATCTTGTTGCTCTAGGCCTCCGGCATAAATACATTTCAAGTGACGTAGTACAGTTCTCCTGAAAACTCTCAACCCCTCAGCAGGTCCCCAGACGAAGCGGACCACCGGTAGTCCACAAGTCCCCAGTGAGCCTGCGGTGCTGCAGAAGCTCGGCGAACCGGCCAGAGAGGTCGGACAGACTGAGGTAGGCTAGCCCACACTCTTAGTAGCCAGCACGAGGCATGTCAGGAGCTACAGCATAGTAGTGTGGGCCAGTTGGGACCAGAAGCGAGGAGTTCAACCCCGACTCCTGACCGCCGCCGCGCCTCTCCGAGTTCTCAGGGAGTGTCTGCCGTTGATTCGAGAGGCGGGTCTCGGATCTGCTGCGGTGGTATGGGAGTGTTCATGATTCAGACCATAGTGGAGTGAAGTCCGGCGAAGCGAAGCCGGCTGTGTTTCCCAAAGGGAGTCAGGATTGATATCCCCTGGGATACCGAGACCGGTCATGGAAGCGCCGAGCGCTCCAGCAGGGAGGAGGAGGCTGTCCGGGACAGTCGGCAAGTGATGGAGATAATCCTGCTTGACTTGGTCATTCTGAGTGCAGATTTCGGTGGAGTCGGGTCCTGTATGGCAGTGGGACCCCTCGGAAGGGAAACTCGATCACCGCCGAACCATTTCCGAGTCATCTGGTGAGATGCAGAGCAAGGTTGACTGAGACTTAAAAGTCTCCGATTCAGGGCCACCCACACGGAGGCACTTTCGAATAAAGACGTACAGGTAGGGGAAAGTGATAGTCGCAGCTCCTCTATGTACCGCTCGAGCGGCGCCACCGTCCAATTCCTTACAGCTGAGTGTCTCGTTAGTTACACCGTCAGTCCAACGCTAGCTCGCACGGGCAAGCAACACCTCCTAGACAGTCTACCCCGATGGAAGGGAATAGGAGTCGTCGACCAAGCGCTCGGACAGGTGAGGTTAACGGAAGAAGCCACAGCGCCCAGTCTCGGCAGGCTCGACTCTGGATGGGGAAGCCTCTCGTAGCAGTCCGGGTGGCCCGATCCAGGAGCACATAGAAGTGACCCAGATCTGGCAGTATGAAGACACACAGGCTATCCGCTGTGTATCCTTCAGCCCTTGTGCTCGATACCTTGGCATAGGTAGGTTTCGGCGCGTAGTCTCTTCCCGAAGTGGTTGCTGGATGCCACAGGTACCAACAGCCGGTCGTTGATAGTATTCGACTCGGTGGCCATAGAGGACGGAGAGACTGAGGAGTTGTTGAGACGGGATCGATATCACGCTGGCTCGATGTACCCCCCCCATAGGAGGCATCCACCGGGCTGTGGACGGGTCAGATACTGCATGTCCTGGTCGCCTGGCAGTACACTACTGGTCACGGGCTCCAACGATCAGAACGTACAGGTCCTGTCATTTGACCACAGCGCGGAGCTGGTCAATCCCTCGAGAGCGGAAGATAACCCCACAAGCAGGTCTGTAGAAACGACGGGCACTTCCTCTGGGAACTGAGAGTTTCTTTCAGGGACCGTCCGGACGGTCTGTGCGGTGACTTGCAGCACTTTCCTCAGCGGCTCCGAGCAACGAGCAGTGTGTTCGTGTGTGGGACGTAAAGACGGGGCATAGGCATAATAGCGTACCGCTCAGCTCCTGTCAGGTCGAGAACGGCAAGTGTAAGGCGACGCTAGACGGTCATAGATGGAGAGAGGCCATGGCGGGGAATGTAGGGCCTCTCGAGAGACGTCTTGCTTGACTGCTTCAGAGTGTCTTTTCAGGCACTATCGCTCAGCTGTGGATCACAAGGAGATGGGGGACTAGTTGCGGTTGGCTCATCCGGCGGAAGTGTCTCGATGTGGTGAGTCCCACGCTGGGGGTAGTGCACGTCAGCTGCGCCCGCACACGGAAAGGTCTGGCCTTGTGCAGCCGCATTGCTATAGACGTCTGTGATCGACAGCGCAGGTCCCTCCGGTCATGCTCTCCTGTATGGAAGCCCGCTGAGGATGTGCATCATCACAAAGACGCCAACAGCGTGAGCATCTCCCCCGACGCCGGTACGACCATGCGATAGTCCGTGCATTCGAATTGAATTCCCGCAGTCTACATTGGCGCTGGCTACGAGGACGGCTCGGTTGCTATCTGGGACACGCGGTCGACTGCCCAACAGCCTCTTGTTTATCGACGATCGGCTCATGGCGACAGCTGCCGGTACGACTGCACACCAGGCGAGAATTCACTATGGTGTCATTGGCAGGGCCGTGACCTTGCTCACCGACTTTGGCAGTCAGCAACCGAAGATTGCGAGTGTGGGCTTCGACCATTCGTTGCTCGTTATTAACGGAACAGGGGCTACAGACTGTACGCTACAAGGTAAGATAACGTCACGCGCCGCGAAATTAGGCTGGTCTCGGCTGTCAGAGCATACAGATCGCGCGGTTGGCATCAGCTGGTGTGGAGAAAAGAGGATGCTGATAAGCTCGAGCGCTGATGCGACTGCCAGATGCTTCAAACTGAGATGCTGATCATTCAAGTTGAGCTTTGAGTTCTCTTATGCATTTACCGAACTACGATGATAGATCTAACGTCATGACAGAAGAAATCTCAGCGGGTCAGATCATCAGGTAATCCGCCTAACGCAAGACTCAAGGTGAGAGTGTAGGAATAATTGAAAGTGTTCCTCCAGATGACTGGAAAGAAAATAAGCTCACAGGGCCAACGATCATCGCCAATGCACGGGTGAACAGAACATAGTAGAAAGACACCAGTTGCACCCTTCTCCGTGAGGCCGAGTATGCTCAGTCACACGGACGAACGGGCGGACACAGGAGGTAGGAGTCGTCTCGACAACTTCATGATTCGAGAGAGTGTTGGCTAGCTCGTCTTGATGATGGCTGGGGCGGAAGTGTGAGATTGGGCGGGAATTGGACGCCACCGACGTAGATCCAGGACCCGAAATAGTATCCCAACGCATGGAGCTCCACTTTGATCGAGTGGTCGCTCACCTTGTAGGCCGAGTTGCCTGTATAGGAATGGCCCAATAATACCGCTGGTAAAGAGAAGACACTCTCGCTCATGGCCTTCACCTCGATGGGACCCCCGATAGTCACCGAACCATCGAAACGATGGTTGATCTGTGAAATGGTCACTAACAGGGCGTCCAATTCAACGTCTGCTCCTACGACGGTGAGATCCACCCATAGCGTGTTCCGTATCCGCAAGTCTATCGTCCCTCGTGCACAGTATTGCAAGCCAGGGTAGAGTGAAATCATACCGCACCAAACGTATTGTTCCATGGCCATACTCTCAATGGAAATCTCCAGGACCGATGGTAGGCGATACGCGATGGTCAGGAAAGTCCAGATGTACCACAAGAGAAGGGCCAGTGGTAGTCCTAACAGGAGAGCCCATGTGACCAGGTGATGCTTGGGATATCTCCTCGTTGTAGCCTTTGATACCACGTGATAATCTGCGAACCCGTGTGGGCTCCTCTGGCGCCGGTCTCGACCATCGAAGAAAACCAGAGGGAGTATCCAAAGGATCGTACTCACCAACGGAAGTGTTCATATCCAGACTCTCATTGCCAGCGCGACATGTGCTCCGCGTCACGAGTCCGCGGCGGAAGTGGACCTTGTCGGCGTGCGTGCGGAGAAGCACACAAGACACAAATGAAGGCAAGGTCAGTTCCACTCGCTCGGGGAGATGCCGGAGGTGGCTCATAGCCGCTGGCTAGGGCTTGTTCACCCGAATCATGGACGGGAGCTTCACCTAGCCTCTGGTCGATCGCATGAAATGGTGGCTGCGAGGGAGACAATGGAGCTCAACTCGCGTCGCGTGGGCCTCAAGAGTGTACGGTGTACGGTTGTAGATAGAGGAAGATTTCCCAAACATTATTAACCAGCTCGAGGACCAGACTGTATGCGGATACCAAGTACGGTTGGAACACGTATACCTATAGAATGTACGATGGTGCTGGCGCTTCGAAATGCTTTTTACATGAAAACTAGCTTCGAGTGTTTCAATAGCTGCAGTCGGTATACGTGCCAATATAGCGACGTTCCCTGACACCGCACGCGAAGCTGAATGCCAACTATACCGCATGTTCAGTGTCCGTTTGGCACTGTCAAACATGCTTTCGATGCTGTCATTCTCGCCTAGACCCTCGTCAAACTTGCGAGGGGAAATGATGCTGGGGAGACTATGGAACCGAGGACGCAAGAGCGACTGAAGAAGGGACACTCTTCGACTTGTGGTAGGAGCACTAACAATGATAGGACTAGTCCACAATTTATGGACACGATGGGCCGGAAAAAGCAGATCTATGCAAAGGGGAAACTACGAGAATAGCTAACTCATAAGGATCGATCAATCTCATTGGTTCGCATATACTGTACATTGGGGCGCCAAACCCTGATGACTCTACTCGCTTGTGGGGCATCGCCTCACAAGCTGCCTTAAAGGCAGTGCCTTTACTATCAACTGAGTTATAACCACAAATGTGATGCGATTGTACTTCCGAAATGCCACTGAGTGAACTCATGAAGTAACATTGGACTCTTCATCGGGCATTGCCGAAGCTGCTTACTCCCGCGGGCTCACGGGTTGAAAAAGTACAGACTACAGGGACGCTGTGTAAGAAAGGGGCCCACTCACGAGGGCAGTCCCTCGGCCAAGTCGAATCATTCAAGTGAGAGATGAGCACGATTGAGATCCGGCTTCCTTATATCGTCAATATTTAATAAGCCGATCACGAACGATTCACAATGGTGGTAGCGGAACACTGGAGCTCCGTACTTGAACAGGATAGGGTGACCAGTGGTGGATTGATATCCAAGCGCACGGAGAATTAGATAAGCATCACAGATGGTGGCCTGCGGGACTTCAGTTGAAGAACAGCCACCGTCCCTCAGAGATTGTAAGAATGCCGGTGATGTATAGACACCCTCGCTCATGGCCTTGATTCCGATACCACAGTAGTATTACCACTGGTTGATATACCCACCAGCAACATTACACTTGCTGTTTGAAGACTCAGTGAAGGCGGGCGCCGGGCGCAACTCAACGTCTACGATTGTCCGATCTAGCCATAGTCCGCTCCTGATTCTCAAGTTTATGGTTCCTCGCACTGTGCGAGTCGCACACAGTCCCACATGTCGGGTGGATAGCCCAAGGTGATCAAACCGCACCAAACGCTGTGGTCCATGGTGACACTCTCCACTGAAATCTGTATTACCGAAGGGAGAGCATATTCAATAAGCAGTAAGTTCCAGATGTACAGCAGGACGGAGGCTAATGGTAATCCGCAAAGGACGGCCCAAGTGACAACAAAACGAGTTGAAAACTTTCGCCTTGCGGCCTTGGGACCTCTCGATAGTCTCCCAACCCGTGCATGCTCGACTCGTACTGGTCTCGACCATCGGAGGGAACCATCGGGCGTATCCAATGGATCATACTCACGAATAGGGTTCTCCGTATATGAGCATCAGCTGATGGGGAGAAACCTGCTACAGAAGGCAACCAAGTCACCGCGCCGCGGTGACCGCGGGCGAGTAGGCTCCTGCCTTCTTCAGCAAGAATGTGCACTATAGCTCACTACAGTGTTTCTATTTGAGATGGGGCTCAAAGAGAGGTAAAATTGGACTTGAGAGAAGCTTAGAGATGAATCATCACTGATGATGTGCACTACAGCTTACTACGCTAAACTGAGCTTAGTGTAGCACGTATACTCATGCACGCGAGTGCAAGGCGCATAGTGAGGTCGGACGGGTATCTGATACTAATGATACGCAGTAGCAGTAAAGGTAAGTGCAGTTTTGATAGTCTAACAGCTAAGTGGTACTGAACCGCGGTGCAGCTGTTACAAGGCACACGCTATAGTCATCGTCATACTGTCACTATAGTGCAAATGCATAGTGCAGATGACAGTATCGTAATGTGATTCTTGATTCCCGATTTTTCTTGAGCGTCGGCTCTGATTCTTGATTCAGAATCGTGATTCCTGATTCAGAATCATACTCGGCCACTGATTCTGATTCTGAATCAATGAGTCTGAGCTTTTACCCAACCCAGCGGGTAAGAATCATTATTCTAGATTTTTTCAACGGTACTGATTCAGAACTCATACTCGTGAGTATTCTACTCAATTCGAGAACGCCGCAGATTCAGAGTCAGATTTTTACTCAGCGTGTGATTCCGCATCATACCCACGTTGTGAGTATCCAATTTTAGCACGTTAATGTCGCCTGATTCGTACAGGGGGTCCGACCGCCGGTACCGAAGTCTGATTCAGATTCTCTACGCTAAGTATTCATGCAATTTTCCCGCACTGGATTGACATCGGTTATGGCCGCTCTAAGGATTGAACTTGGGTAGGGGACAGGATCATTAAAGTTGATATCCGCTATACCAAATCTACCCGAGCCATGAGGTGTCGTGATTCGCGGAAGAACCGCCCAAGGGTTTTCCGCCATCTGACATATTGGAGTAATGAATATCGAAAAGTCGCTGGATCGCTCGTTTCGGCGAGCGCAAACGCACTTCCCGTATTCCGCCTCAAGTCGGTGATTCAATCACTTTTTCGATTAGTGATCGAGCGATTCGGCGAATCAACTATTTGATTCTGATCAGAGGTTCTCAGCAAAAATCAAGCAAAAAATCGGCTTGTAATTTTTGAATCACGGTCGAGATTCAACTCAAGCTCGAAAGATTCTGATTTCGTACTCTAGAGTAAGAAATCACTGAATCACGGCGTATTACTCACTGTGTGATTTTTTTCTCTGAGTAAAAAAAGTGACTCACCCCTCGAATCAGTATCCGCATACGGCCCCAGCCCTATCCAGAATAGATATTAGAACGATTGGACTATCATTCAAAACTTTTGAATTCGGGTTGAATCAAAAGCTCTCGATCTTAGGATCTTGCATGAAGTATGAAACACTATGTAGTCGACCAACTCATCAGCTACTGTGCGGAAACCGCCGGAAAAATAACTGTGCTAGAAATGACATCCGTGGGGACCGAACCCGGGAACCTCGTCTTTCATGGAAACCGCTCCTTTGTTACGAAGGCCTAGTACTACAACGCAATGTTCCATTGCCTATGTAATCAAAGGTGAGCTCAAATTATCTCAAGAAACTTCTTTCAAGTTTCAGGGTGGATAACGCTACAGTGAAAAGTACTGCAGGCTCTAAAGGTCAAACCGGAGAGCGTAGTAGATCGTTCGGCTGAGTCGGGCAAGCCGAACCGTGTAGAAGCGGAAATCCTCGAGTCACTCGAGCCGAGTGAGATTCGACGTCGCTGCCCCGTCACCATACAACACGCCGGCTATGAATGATTCACGATGCTGGGGGAATGGGAATAGTAAAACTCGGTACTCGTACAGTACCATAGAAAAGAGGCTTAGGGAAATAGTATCCGAGCACGCGCAGCTCTAGATGAAGAATCCAATCCTCGATGCTGGTGCCATTGACTGGAGAGAGACCTTCAAATGCCGCTGCTTGTAAAAACACTGGTACTGTATAGACACCTTCACTCATGGCCTTGGCCTCGAAGCCACCGATGACTAACCAACCATGAAAAACATAGTTTATTTCGCGCAAGCTTGTGTACCGTGGCTTCAACGGTGCCAAGCTGGCTTCCACTATAGTCAGATCTGTCCATAGTCCGTTTTGGATTCTCAAGTCCACGGTTCCCCGTGCGCAGTATCCGGCACCAGGAGCCAATGAGACCATGCCACACCAAACTTGTTGGTCCACGGAGACTTTCTGGACTGTGATTCCCAGTACCGAAGGTAGGCGATATGCAACGGTTAGAAAGGTCCAGATGCTTCCTGCGAAGAAGGTTAGCCATAGTCCCAATACGATAACCCACATGATCATATGAGACGTAGGATACTTCCTGCTCGCGGCTTCCAGTCCTGCCGATAATCTCCAAGACCAAGAGGGCTCAACTCTAGCCGGTTTCGACCATCGAAGGAAACCAGAGGGCGTGTCACCAACGTCGTACTCACCAACACAGATCTCCGAAGTATGGAGTCCATACTCGAACATCTCTTGGTTGAGACACTGCAGGCGTCACCACAGCGCATCAACGTCACCTCCGATCTTACCCGTGTCATTAACCCGCAGACGAGTTGGTGTAACCCGCAACACCAACCCAACTAATCGTACCGATCGATACTTGAACTTTCGAGTCAGTCTTGCCGATGTTTCTTCAGACGATCGACTTGTTAAGTTTTTGCTAGTCTTATAGTTGTCGCATTGAGAGCGCTGTTGCTCGAAGGGATTCTCCCGTATCTTTGGCGCGATGGGCGAGCAGCCGACCTCTCATTCGAAGCCTAAAATCTGCAGAGGATCGATTCACACGCACGGCATTTTTTGAGGCAGATTCTGATTCTCGAAATTACTCTGTCGAGTGTTCCGATAATCACAGAGCTGCATTTTGACGTACCCCAGAAACGCGGAATGCCAGATTGTCGAACTTAAGGAATAAGCGAGAACTTAACAATCACTCCGTGACGGTTTGAGGATTCTCCAGGTCTCGGACCTTGAACTACCCTCGGACTTCCCCCCCATGAACCCTTCGCATGAGTCGGAGTCGATGTGATCTGCCCGTTCGGTTACCGGCATACGTCTCCAGTGTTTAGAGACGCTACACGTGAAAGTGTCTTATGTGCAGTTCGTTAATATTTCGAATTTTGTCACACTTTGTGGGTTGTAGTAAGATTAGCGGCTCCCTACCGGAGTGGCTTCTGAGCAGTCTACTACGTCTCCTCTGAAATTTCGCGTTGATAAAGGAGCTTAGACCGAGCGGACGAACCCCAAGGCTGCATTTTACCTCAGTGCTGCTTGTTTTGACCGTTCTAATGGTGGACCGAACTCGATCAAGTACTTCGGCAGCGTCGTCAACTGGACAGGCCTTGTCGGGTGACCGGCATGAGGGTGATGCTACCCGCAATAAGACCCCGACTACCGAGGACTTCCTCACCTACTTGGACACCTCATGTGCCGAGCTACACAGTCGACCGGTAGTGCTATGGGGTCTCGTGTTAATAGGGGGATAGAGTTCTTGGGTGTCTTGTATAAGCTAGTTATGAGCTGGGGTAAGTCTCTAGAATCCAGAGACTAGAGAATCTAGAGTTTAGATGTCGACCGAGTTGAAGACCGTCTGTCACGAGACGAGTCCTGCGGGGGTCCTGTCACGGGCGAGGGTTCGAATCTTCCTTCTTTCACGGCCAGGACGTCATGGTGGCGCTATTGGCAATTCTCAAAGAGGAGGGCACCCCAGCACAACGGAAGCTAGTTTTGAAGAGCAACGAGGCACTCAACGTCTTGTTGGCCGTTGGCTTCGATATGGATAAGATGGTAAGAGCAGCAGCAACGGCAGCAGGTGGCGAGAAGGTGAGGTGGCCCTCTGTGCTTAGAAAGTGCTACCGGGCATGGAGGTGAAGGCGGAAGTGGCACGCGACATGCTCAACGTCCAATTAGAACAGGTTGCTCAGGAGAGAAGTCCCTCCCAAATCGAAGCCTTATTGGTACTACTCGGGCACTGGGGTCAAGCAGCGTTTTGGTAGCCGTGGCCTCATCTATTACCCCACTTTGGGTGGCGATCAGTACGGTTGCAGTGGATATTGTCAATGGTTTGCCATGGGCTCATTGTCTCCTACTAGGGACAGCCGACCTCCGTGAGTTTGCCAAAGGCCAATCAGTCAAAAATTCATGCGAATCGGAGATGTCCCCGGGGACAAGGCGAGCGTATTTTTCAAGTCGTTGTAGTGCAGAGTCTCAAGCTTGAATTGTCTTCCTTTCGACGCCCACCTCTCTTCTTGACGCTACCCGTCCAGATAGTGGTGGGCCTTGCTGCATCATGGATGGGTAGTGGTGCTTATTGAACCTCTCACGCGTCGCTTGATGGGAGGAGGGCGCTGGCTGATCGGGCCTTCTGTTAGGGTACCGGTGATGGCTCTCCACTGCTGTCGCCTGGACTGGACGATCGGACGGCGGAGGAGGCTGAGGTGGTATGGGTGGGTCGGGTAGACGAAGTCCAGTCTTTTCTGGCAGGCCTTGACTAAGGGTCAGGATACGGCCTCGACCCCCAGCTCCTGCTGATGTTGAATGGCCGGAGGTGAAGGCAGCTGAAGACTGGCAGGTCGTTGATGACTCGGCACCACGACGGCGGCTACAGCAGGCTTCCGTGAAGGCTGATGACACCGTTAAGAGTGCGCAGGAAGCAGTACGGAGTTCTTCCGAGGCTGTAGCTGATGGCGTTGCGGAGGGCAGTGGAAAGGCACTCGACCTCCTCACTGGGGACGCGGAGGCCTGCGTTGCCGGAAGGCTCACCGGTCGGTAAATCCGAGCGGCCGGAAGTGAGTCTGATGCAGGTGGTGTGTCCTGAGGGTTACGACGAAGGTAATGGACTGTGGAAGGCATCTTTGGGAGCTTTGGGTATCTTGTGTTAGGGTCGAACCTCCAAGCCCAGACGCCAGACGGTCAGACTGTACGGACTTCGATCCCTGAGGGGGTCCGGCCTGGTGACGCTTTCATAGTGAGGTACTCTCTGCTACGACTGCAGAGGCTGTCGTTGGGTTAGTAGGGAGGTCAGGTACACTCCTCGGCCAGTGGTGACACCGGTGGTGATACAGGATGAGGAGAAGGATGATGAAGCTGTAGCTGAGGTATTGAGGAGGGAAGGGGGTCGTCGAGACGGTCTGGGGCACGTTCTGGGCGGTAGAGGGTCGTCATCAGCGGTCGATTCAGACCAAGCATAGCACAACCATCGCCCGTACCATAGCGTTGGGCCGAGGGCATCTTGCTGGATACCCATAGTGCTGCATTCCATCACCGATGGTGCGTCAGGCGCTACAGCAGTCCTTCGACGAGGCCGGCGGTGGCTCCTCTTCGGAAGAGGCATCGAATGTCCTTGACGGCAATAGTGCAACGCCCACCTCGTCCCGGTATCTGAGTACGGCCGATATAGCTGCTATGGGACTGTACGCTAGGGGTACGCCTCCATTACTACTCACAGGACCCGCAGGTACTTCGAGTGCCAAGGCAATGGCACGGCCACCTGCGCCATTCATGCTCTCAACAACCTTGCACAGAGGAAGGCTGTTTCAGTAGGGGGAAAGGGCTTATCGGTCGACCATGACGAGATGCTTTTCTTATCAGCTTACCCACCTCCAAGCTGCCGAGTCTCGAGTGGCGTTGCTCCAGCGAGGCGGGAGTTTTCTTGCACCATCGGGTACGTCTTGAAGACGCCGTTGGTATCACTACCGGTGGTTTTGCAGGTGTCTCGGTGCCCTCTTCCGCCTCGGGTAAGAGCGGTGAGAGCGCTCGGACGGGCTGGTTTGACATAGAGGCTCTCAAGTTGGCATCAGAAAAGCATGCAGCGTAGGGCAGGGCCAGCGGCTGCGTCTCTGCACTGTTTCTCAGGCACGTTATTATCGAGACCGAACCAATCCCGGAGTTCGCTCGCTCCGCCGGACAGAAATTCGTTACTGCTGCCAATGAAGATCACAACGGGAATGGCAGTTGGTTCAGAGGCTTCCTGGTCTATGAGTGCATCCCTGGCCGGGCCATGCACTACTGGTCCCTCCTGCGCCTGCCTGCCGGCGCTGGGTGGGTGAAGATGGACTCGCTGCATCGAGACGAGTAAGACATGGCTGGTCTCGGCAATGTACCTGATCGGGTGTGTAGGGACGAGAGCCCCGGTCATCGGTGTAAGTTCATCGCGACAGATGAGGAGCTAGCGGGCCTGTATGATGGCAATAAGGACTACTTCAAGAGCTGGCTTATGCGATGGTGAGTCTTACTCCTACTGCCCGCCTCTCTTCTTGGCCTTTGTGACATAATCGAAGAATCTAGAATAAAAAAAGGTGAACGCAAGTCTTGGCTATGGTACTACTCCGGACGATTTATTACTACTAGTACTACTACTACGAGACTGGTATATCACACTAAATTTAGTATATTCGGGAAACGTTGGTATTAATACATGTAATAGAGATCTCAGCTTCTGTTCCGCCAGGTACCCCGTCGTGGATGAGGACAGAGCCCGAGAGAGTCTAAAGGGCCTCTTGCACGATGCTGATGTATCGTCCGACGATGCTCCCAAGGGTAGGAGGGTATCAAGGGGGGGGGGACAGCTCTTGTGTTACCTTTCGTCTCAGTCTCGACCCTTAATGGTGTGCTGCGCGATAACCACTGGATACCGTCCGCGGCCGCACACTCACTTCTGGTGGACTCCGTAACGCAGGTAAGGTCGGCCGTCCATCGGCGGCGATAGCCAGCTCTTACTCCGTCAGGTGGCTCACATGGCGCAAGCCCTGTGTTTGGTCGTGAGCTCCTCAGTTGCGGTGAAGGTACTCCGGGCCACTGAGTGGGACTGGGACAGAGCCGTAAGTTTTGCTTCGCTCCGCCTTTTTTATTTTCATTTTTTAGGTGCATGATTTGAACGAGGTACTGGCTGAGCGGCGGCCGGACGGGACCTTGAGCTCGTCCGAGACCAGGCGTTTGGCGCAGAGTTGTCTGGCCACGTCCAAGTGGGACGTTCACACGGCCTCGATCGTCATGCATATTGTGAATAGCGTAAGGAGTGGTACGAGGCCTGTCAGAAACAGCAACGTCCCTTTCAGTATGGTACGAAGGACACCTGCGCGGGTAATGACCTCCAACTCATCGCTGGCTGCGTTAAGGCGTGCGAAAAGGATCTCGAGAAGTCCCAGCTGGCCTACCGCCTCCTACGTGTTTGTTGCGACCTGCGAGAAAAGTAGGAGGTGGATAAGAATTTTCAGGTCGACTATGGTCATTCTCAGGTGCGCTGACCCGCCCAGTGAAGCAGCCTCGGTCCTGAGTACGGTCGACTGGGATGTGGACAAGGCCTGCGTTGTGATACAGGTCACCGTCGCTCCTCAACGCCAATAATACTCGCAAGCGTTTCTCAGGTCCATGAGAACCTTAATGACGAGCCGCCATATGCCGTTTGTGCCGAGGCTAGCAAGAGAGAGGACTTCGGCCCCACGCCGGCCACAGAGCTTCTCAAGGAAGTAAGCGAAGCGATGCACAGCCTGTGTCAGGAATGGTCTCGGTGGCTCAGTTCCGTCGACGAGTACAGACCGTGGCCTCGCAGACCGCAACGGAAGCCTTGAAGCAGGCCAAGGGTGGTTTTATGGACCAGCTACTGGGAGGAGGTCCACCGGGAGAGGTATACCAAAGGCTGAGTGAGGGGTGTTTCAGAGGAGATCTCAGGTTCGCGACCTGACGGACGAAGAATGCGCTGCTATTGCGGATTGGGCTCTACGGCAGGGGCAGTGGCAACCGCACGACTGTTTCCAGCTGGCTGAGCGGATGGCTAATCGCTTCGTCCGAGTCCGGTAGGTTTGCCCTCAGACGCAGCCACTGCGTTCGGAGATGCTCTGTCATTGCCAGGTGTGAGTTGAGTGACGTCATGACGCCCGATGCTGATGTCGTTATTACCTCCCTCGACCTGCACGATATGGATGTCGCTGCTGTCTGTGCTGATCTTCGGAAGCAACGTCAGAGGCTGGATGAAGCATCATTCGAAAGCAGTTCCTTCACTCCCCAGCAACAGCAGCAGCAGTCTTCGTCCTCCTCCCTAGCAGCCTCGGGTGCAGGGCCGAAGCCCGGCGCTTCCCAGGCCGAGTCACAGGCGGGGGATTTCAACAGCGATTGCTCTCTTATGTAAACCAAACACCAATGAATTCGAGTTTCAGTATCACTTCGAAGGTCGTGTATTAATAGACCTTCTCCTCCTCTGTCCACTACTATGCTACCATATCTACATTTCTACAGTTCTTATGTATTTTATCACAACCGCTTCGCACAATTCTCACAATAATCATCCAGGTGTACCACTCCTCGCGTTAAGTGACGTCACGTGGGGGAGGGCTTCGGTACCGTAGTGGTGGCTAGGTGGCTATGCTGCTGCTGTCGCAGATGGTGTTCATCATCTCTCACACTGAGCATACTGTGGCTTCCTAGGGGAGCGCGAACTAGGAGAGAATAGTGGGGATTCCTAGTGTTCTTTTACGAAGCTGGCAGCGTCTCGAAGAGTATGGCCTCCAGGCTTCAAGGCCAATGGCTGTACTATGGTACGCCATTATTGGTGTCCAAATACACAGCAGATGAATAGACAAGATATTACCCTTCCCCTAGGAGGTTGGCATATGATAATGCATTCTCCCTGTTCGTGAAGAGCAGCGAAACCAGAACTACCAGTATGACGAAATACCTATGAAGTTAGTATGATATCATGTGTCTTCTCCACCGGGCATGGGTGGGGATGAATTGAGGGCCTCATACAGGCTTAGGGTTAGTGAGCCACTGATAACGATGCGGGATTCATCTCTAGCGGGGAGCGATCCTCGCGGCTTATCAGTAGCATCGATTCGGCTCGAGTCTGTGCGGTGTCTGCGGCCCTCGCGAAAGTTACCCTCAATAGTCGAAGCATCATACGCTGATCACACCAAGAGGCCCGTTGGGCTCAACAGTCGTTCCAAAGTTTCATAATATCATCGTCGTGGTAGGTTGAAAGTCTTCTAATGGGACCTCTCTTATCGTTTTCTGAGTATGTGCAATCGGCTGGACGGGAAGTGTGGACCTTGGCCCTCCTCGGACTGAAGGATGCCATCCGGATGGACCTCTGCCTCATCTTCCTCTTCAAGTCACCCACGATTCGAGTCCGCTGGTTGCAATGCTTGATACTGAACGGTGTCATCTTTCTCGGCTCTGTTGCAGTCTTCAGGCTGGTCAGCTGCTGCCTCGACCGCTGCCCGTCTCCTATCAACTTGTCAGGTCGTAAACCCCCTGCTGATGGTGGTTGTGGGCTGGATCAGCGGCTACGAGGAAGAGTCCATGCAGAAGTGGACTGAAGCGTTGTACTTCCTCCATCTGGTGAGGGACTTTTGCCGTCATCCTTGCCTGCTGTGCCCATGCTCTGAACCCTTCAGTTCACGTGGATCGTCCCCGTCTATTCGCTCAGCTACCTCCTCAACATAGCTTGGCATCAAGTAAGACATGCCGGGCCTCTCGACGCTTCGCTGTTGTGATCGAGAGCGCCTCGCTCGATTGAGTTTGATGTGGCCTGATACACTGGTCGAGTCGGTGTCGTCGCGATGGCGCTGACGATACGTACAGAATTATCTCCCTCAGGACATCGCCAACGAGACCTTCGCGATTTTCTCCCCTTCCGATCCGAGGGTCAAGACGACTTTGACATCACGAATCGTGGACGCGCTGATGCGGAATCTGCTCAACATCATCTTCGCGCTCCAAACGTGGCTGCTGAGCTTCGTGCCCTACATCGGGACCTTCCTCAATCTGGTCAGCATGTGCCTATTGGTAAAGCCGCTCAGTTTCTTCAGTCTGCACAGCTGGACTCAGATATCGACATACAGCTTCGAGTACCGTTGGGTTTACCTTGGCTGGGAGTCCCACGTCCGTCTCCGATTCATCGAGAGGCACTGGGCGTACTTCGTCGGCTTCGGTATGCTCCTGGCTCGTTCGCCCGTCAGAAGGCCCGCGCACTCTCAGGTCTCCCTTCGACGGTGCTGTGCTCGGTATTCCCACGCTTCATCGACAACGGCATCTTCTCGATGCTCTTCCCAATATGCATCATGACGGCCGTTGCCGCTAGGCCGCGGGGCATGACCACACTGGGCAAAGTGAGCGACCACTGACTTCATGTTCTTCTCATGGCGCGAAGCTCGCTTTAAGGACCCGCGGTCACCGTGTGGAGCATCATTTTGGCTGCCGTTTCGCGCCCCGGAAATAACCTCTCGTGATGCAATAATCGAGACAAGAGCGTTGAACTACATACAACCCATTTGTCGGCTGCTTCGCTTAGATACCCATTTTTGTGCTGGTCGAGGGAGTTACGGGTTTTCTGATAAGAACCATGGACGAGAAGAAGCTCAAACGCTTCCGTCCACGGGCCAAGCCGAGGTTGAAGGAAACGTAGCCGCGATGTGACAATTATTAACGTACCATAAATTCACATACAGGTTTCAAGTCTAGACCAGCGTTGTGGTGTTCTGGGGATTGTAACGGCGCAAAGTTCATACCTCAACGACGTTGAGTAGTTGTCTACGCCGACGCTACTGCGCATAGACCATCACAGCTGGGACACGAAACCTCAATGCATTTGCATTGTGAGTAGCACTGCTGCGAAGACACTACAAGGTTACCGTGTTGGACAATGCTCGGATATCAGGAAACCGTCCTGAGGATCGGATCCGAATCTTCATCGAACAAGGCCGCAAAAGGCAGCCTTACGAGGTGACACCTCGGTTCGCTATGCGGCAATCGGCCGGCGTGATGCATCCGCCTCAGTGGCAGAACGGACAGGAGCTAATATCTCGCTCGGCTCGTTACCGAGGGCTCTGTCCCTTTGTCCCAGGCTTCTCTGTCCGAATGTATCCCTGAGGGAAGCTTGTCGACGAACGTTTGCTTGCACTGCGTATCAACGCTACAGAGAGTCCCTGAGCATATCGGCAAGACTCTTGCCGGAAGAGTCTAAGGCGGAGCCGGCGTTGGGCCATAAACTCGCACAAAACCTTTGTCCCGACGGGTTCGCACAGGCAGAATCTGTGTGAGACGCAGTGCCTGATTCCTCCCTCTGGAAAGTAGGCCACAACTGTGTGAAAATGAAAACTCGACCATGCAGCACATCGAGGATGTCGACTGGTATACTGAAATGGGAATGAGAGATTGCGATGCTCTCGGAGAGAGAATTCCAATAACGGTTCGAACGTTGTGGCTTCGGGTGGGTTGTGCGCAATCGGCAGTGTCTCCTTCACACGCGAATTATCAGACAGCAAACGAGATCGACATTGTGCCAACTCCTCGGTTCAAAGCCGCACATGGAGGGTACTGCTCATGAGTACGATCCTTCTGATACGCCTTCGGGCTTTCTGCGATGGTCGAGACCGGCGAGGCGCGAGCCCTTTCGGGTCCGGAAGGTTTTGGGAGATCTCAGAGCTACAACGAGGAGTCCTATGCGTTATATGATGCTTTGGGCTGTTCTATCTGGAATACCTCTAGCCCTCTGTTTATGGTACCTTTGGACCTTACTGACCATCACATATCGGATTCCTTCGGTAGTGGGAATATCGCTCGAGAAGATCGTCATAGACCAGCACGTGCCATGCGATCTACTCAGCGTAGACCCCTCCGTGCGATACTGCGCACGAGGACTCCTCGTCGAGGAGCAGTGGAATTGAGAATCCGGGATGGTCTTTGGACGGCTCTGACAATCGTGGAAGCTGACCTATCCTGGGGATTCATTCATGGGTCCTCGGACATCTTTTTTGCTCCCGATGGCTTTCTGGACGTTCATGATATGGAGATCAAGGCCTTGAGTGAGGATATTCTCACCTCACCACTGTATTTGGTATCAAAAACCTTAGAAGACTACTCAGCCACCAATATCAGCATTTGTGCCTTTCACCTGGGGAGTACATACTCTGGGATACCGGTTCCGTCGTTTGTTCGATTACGGTATTGTCCGTCTGCCGAACTTCACTCTACCGCCCCGACCCCAATGATGGCTCTGTGCTCGCCCTATCACCTAGCGATAAGACGGGTCCTTCTTGCGAACCCTTGTCTTCGCTGAAGGAAGGCTTTGCCTTGCGGAGATGTCGTGACCTGTCCTATTGTCTCGGTTCACTATAAAGTAGCACTCGTGTTATGAAGAGGAGCACCATTGTTACGTATATTTTACATCACTCGGGTGGAGCACTTCTGCCACATCCACTTCTGTTGTGGGGCCTCATCCCGCACGCTTATCGCTCATGTCGGTCGAAGTCTCGTCACTCTATGCAGGCCGTTGCGTTGTAGTTGCCTTGTGGGTGGGAGCACTGGCTCAGGAGTCAATTCTGTAAGATTATTGTGCGAGGCTCGCGTTGCGAGTCGACAAAGCTTGGAGTGCCGACGGGAGGGTGCTCTCGTTACACTTCGGCTCATACACTCGTAACTTTCATGCTCGGACTCGTATAATAACGATCGTGATTCATCAGCGAGCTGCAACACCCAGGTGACTGTAACGATGATTCGGACTGCCAATGGCATTCGCCACGGTCACTTGGCAGATCGCAAAGTACCTGTTCAACATTGTACGTGCGGCTGCCGCATATCATTCATTGCATCACTCAAAGCGAACACCAAGTCCGCTTTGCTGAAGAGCACGAATGCTTGTTCGAATCATGTGCGACATCCTTTCAACTCGCCTTCCCAATCGAGTCGGAGGATTGGGAAACATCTTGTGCGGTCCGCGCGCGTTCGGAGGTACGCGAGTCACGGTGCTCCCTCACCTTCGGACTATCGGAATATACGGGAAGGAGCCGAAGGTACAATCCCTCAGTCTCCCGGTCTCCGGCATGTAGGCAGGCACGAGTTCAGCGAGTCTTAGCGCCTCGACTGTAATGGCTCGTACCGCCTCTTTTGGCGCGCTCGTCTTGGCCGAGCGTCTCCAATCCACCGCACAATCTGGTGACGCCGTGTGATCACGGGCGAGGTCCGTCCCCATCAGCCAAGCTCCGCACATGGAGAGTATTGTTCATGAGTACGATCCTTCTGATACGCCTTCGGGCTTCTTACGATGGTCGAGACCGGCGAGGCGCGAGCCCTTTCGGGTCCGGAAAGTTTTGGAAGATCTTAGAGCTACAACGAGGAGTCCTATGCGTTATATGATGCTTTGGGCTGTTCTATCTGGAATACCTCTAGCCCTCTGTTTATGGTACCTTTTGGACCTTACTGACCATCACATATCGGATTCCTTCGGTAGTGGGAATATCGCTCGAGAAGATCACCCTGGACCGGCGCGTGTGGTGTGGTATGGTTAGCTTGGAGCCGTCTATGCAGTACTGTGCACGAGGCACAGTAGACTTGAGAATCCGGAATGATCTGTGGGCAGATATAACGATCGTGGAAGCCGAGCTAGCCTTGGGATACATGTTTATAGACTATAAGACCAAGGCTCACTTTGCCCCCGAGGGTTTCTTGACTATTGATGGCACCACGATCAAGGCCATGAGCGAGCGCGTTTACATCTTACCGGTTCATTTACAATGGACAACGTTCGAGGAGTACTCGATCTCCAGCTTTAGCTTTTATGATATCGACATCGAGTTACGCGCTCTCGGATACCGGTTCCGTACTTTGCTACGCTATGGTGTTATTCAAGTGCCGAATTTCACTTTGCCGCTTCTATCATCATGATTGATTCGAATCTGCCGTGTTAAGCTGTGGCGAGACTAAGATGTTGTGCCGCGCTCGTGCACAACCCTAAAGTGAACGGGAAATATTTATTGAGCATCTCATTATGGTGGTTAATCCTAATGTCTTCCTCCATCATGTACTATTGACTCATACTTCTGTTTACATTGTGAAGTTTTATCTCTCCGGATAAACAAAGACAGGTCAAACTGTGATCTGTACTCGCTCGGGGCGTTGCGTTGTAGCGTCCTTCAGTGATTATGGCCCTTGGACGCTGGCAACTCAGACCACTCTTATTATCACGGCCATAACCGGGCTACGACAGCTCGGTCAGTACATATCGGACCACTCTCAAGCAACTGCCAGCGGATGTCGTCAAGGAGTGGGTGGGATGAGCTGCTGCCCACTACACTTCGTACACAACACGCGACCAAAACCGAGAAACAATTTGTCAGAAGGGAACTCGGCACCTGTTCTGATCATCGAGATAACGAATCCAGTCGCATGAAGAGAGCTGCACAGCCTGCCCTTCTATTGACGTCGTCAATTTGACGACCGCCACCTCTGTTAGTTCCGGACAAACGCGAGAGAGATCCGCAAGAAGCTCAGAACACCTCTCCGATACGGCAATCCCCCACACGGGCGCCGAGTAGGCTCACTAGCGAGCCTCCAGCGGCCATCAATGCACTACTAGAGATTCCACTCACGGCCGATACCCCTCATGAGAAGCCAACACTTGAAGGCTATCAGCGAGACTCTTGACGAATGACGCGGCACATGGGTTGAAGAGGGCCAACACAGTCCAGCTACAGAAGGGTGCCACTCGAGCAAGTTTTGTGCTCCAATGATGTCATTAACTTCAGCTTGTCGATCACTTCCTCGTCCAGGCTCAATCCAGGAGACGACAGTAGTCGGTGGAGCTCCTTGAAAGGCCGAACTCTTGCTGCAGGCGGCTCATCCTTCTCTTCTTCCTCATCCTTGTCCCGAGCCCTCGTGGATTCCTCGGCCTCGAACGCAGTACCCAGGCGTGCTGTTGTGGCGTCGCACTCCGCGCAGATTCGGTCAACCGCCTCTAGAAGATCTTCTTTGATGTTCATAGTAGATGACCACAAGGAGGATTTTGATGGACTGATTGTGGGTGTTGCAGGCCCGCCCAGGTGCTCGCTCAATACAACGGTCTGTAGAAAAGGGTCAGGAGACTCCCTCGCGTCCGTCCGGGGGTCGACATGTCGAGCGTGTCGTGCACGATCGGAGTCACGATGCACCGCTGATGCGGTGGAGGGCTGCTTCGAGAGCGGAGCAGCAGCTGAAGACGTAGAGCTGCGGTGAGGAGAGACGTCCTCCAACTCCGATGGCGTGTGTTGCCCCGAGTCGGTAGGAGTAGATCTTGAAGAAATTGTGAGGTTATCAGCTTCTCTCATCTTCTTGATCATCCTCACGACCCTCTCAAGTTTCTCCCCGTCCACGCTCGAAGAATCGGCATCCACCATCGAGCTCCCACCAGTTCCGGGCCGATCGTACGAGGACGCGGCCCTGCCTGAAGTCCCATCCCATCGGGACTGAACCCTCGGTGTTTTCTCTCGTATCCAATCCCTGGGTGGGGTAAGAGTGCGCGGGTGATGCGTTTGGGAGTTCTGTTTAACCGCAGGGAGGTGAGGGACTGGTAACCACATACGAGTCCCAACCAAGCTGCGCTCGAAAATACTCTTCCGGCTAGTATCCGGTGCGAAGCCGCCGTCGATGGCCAACGGCCCGCCAACACCCCCAGCTGATTTCGGCGGCGGGACGCCCCCTCCCATGCAGCCATGCCGAGCCTGTCTAGCGAAATTATGTTCTCCCCGAGCACGGCACACGTACTGTCGAGTTCGTCCGGTAAGGCAAAGTCTCCAAAGCATCTCCCCACTTATTGATTATCGGTTTGACCTAATCAACGACTGAGAACAGAGATCTGGTGCCACGACTAGGGCCACACCAGCGATGAGCGATCGGTCTCGTCTGGTCTCTTCATCCGTTCATTGGGGTTGCTTAGCACTTCAGTTTTACCAGCTCCCTACAAGGGAAGAGAGTGTTGACCGGAAGTCTAGTCGGATCCCGATCGCTAGTCTTACACGGCTTGGTTGCTCTGAAGGCGACAACTTCGTGAGTAGCATTTCCATCAGCTCTTGCAACTTTCGATGCTGCGATGACATAGGATGTTCGTGCTCGCGCGGTACGCTTCCAGCGCCTCTCTGGGTCTCCTGCAGAGTGAGCTACAGTGGTGTAAGAAAAAGCGATCCGCGACTTACGCGCTCAGCCATAGCCCTCCGCAACTCGTCAATTGCCGCGTTCTGTTCCCCAAGTTTCCTTTGTTGCTCGAAGAGGGCGTTGAATAATACTGAGGTGCGATCCTTGGTCTCCGAGGCAGCATCGCTGAGGGGCTTCGACTGGCTTGGTTGGATAAGGATGTACAGAGCCCCCGTAGTCTCGGGGTCCAGCATGCACATTAGCGGCGCTACTCTCGGCATCATTGGGTAGCTTCCTGTCGGCATCTTGCTTAAACAGAGAGTCAGACGACTGCGTGACCGCGTCCATCTTGACTTTCCCCTGCCGTGGCTCCAGCCGGACGGGCTCGACCTCAGGTGACGGAGACCTGGATGTCGGCCTGAGTACCGTATGAGAGATCGAGCTTATTCGTCTGACGATGTTACCGGCTCCTAGCTCGGCTCTCTGCTTCTGCTACATTGAACGTTTGCATGTTAATGATTCGCTTTCCTCCTAGATGCCTTCTCTTCTTCCACTCTTTTCCGTTCATTTTCGATCTGAGAATGCTCATGCGGGGGCCACGTGAGAGTGGCCCATTTGCCTCAGCTCTGATGCGAGCCTCTTCTGCCGCTTCCTGTCGCTTTCTATTTTCAATCTCGATCTCCTTTGCTTTTGCTCTCATGACAACCTGAAAGTGTAGATGTTGATAAGATATTTCCGGTGGGCGAAGAGGCCAAACTTTGGCCGCCAAAGAGAGGAGTTGCCGGCCCATTATGTCTAAGCCTAGATTGATGCTTTTATTGAACATTGTTACCAATAATATTACCACTTAAGATAGTCACGAATCAACAGAGCAGCCAGAGTCGGGGAAAAGTATATGTACACGAGATCGCTTTTCGTAGTGCTCTGATCTTTTCCCGCAATTTTTAGATACATGTTTGTTTCCACCAGGACCATGGATCCCCTGGTGCGGCACCAGTGATGCCACCGCTTGATAGCCATCAAGCCTTTGATAACCATTACCACCATCAGACCGCCTGCCTTGCGGCGGATGCAATTGGACTGCGGCTCAGCTCAGCGCACCTACGCCGACTCGAATCGTAGGCTGCCTGCCAATCACACGACCATTCGGGTAATATCCTAAGGCACTAAGATATCCTTCAACCCCTAAAGGTTAGAGGATATCATGGCCTCGAAGATGCACTTTAGGGGTTCCAGTGTGTATATATCAGCTCCCTAAGTTGATCGATCGGACACGCCAAGGTTACTGCTACCGTCCGTAGTCTGCCACCGACGGCCTGACCAAAGGATTGAACACTTGAGCACCATGGTGCGCGTATGACGCAGCAAGCACAAGTGGTTCGAGAAAGTGATGCAAGCTAGGCTGGCGCAAAGCTAGATGTAGTTTGTAATGTTGAGGTAGAGCCATCGGTAGAGGGAGGAGGGAGGCGCCTGTGATGAAAAGAGGCTGCGCATTCTTCCTATACTTCTGAGTTGAAGCTGCTGTTTCCTGTTCCTGTAAGGCGGCAGCACCGCTCGATCAGCATCATGGTGTTCACCATGGTAAGCGATCTACGTCCGATGATCGGACTTCCATCGTCCGCACTGCGGATCAACGGTTGATCATCAACCCTTGATCCTCCAACTTCGACAGGGATGCCTCTGGGTACTTGACGATGCCATCGACTCGATGGCGCTTCCAATGAGGAGTGCCATCGACAAGTCCTCGAGGAGTCCTCATGGTCACGATATTGCCACTACTCTCACGAAGCTCGACAATGGAGTCGGAAGCCGAGCCCCTCACGAAGTCAACGTCGTATGATAATCGGCATGTGACGTTTAACCATGGAGAGAAGGAAAGGACGAGCTTACAGTAAGGCTCCGAGACCAAGAAGAAAAACCAAACGTTTTGAACCTACCGAAAATTACCTACTCAGACTGAGGTGAACCAACTCTTAAATAACTCTCCCCAACCATGAGATCGAAGCGACAAGCAGCATACAGCCGACGACTCAGGCACTGTCTATTGCCGTACTAGCTCACCAGTGGGACTCCCACTGTGTGAGACGGGCGGCAGACTCCCTCCACAGCACTAATCAAATAGGTTTGTTCCAGGCTTCACAGCAAAACAGTGGCGGTAAATATGCGCCTCTGTGTCGTACAGAGTCATAATCGCTATCATACAGACAGACCTCGCGTAACGCCGAAGATTCGTCGAGCAAAACATCGCTCTTGCGATAATGCTGTCATCCCGGCCCGGGATCCCCGGGTGACTTACCCTGGATAGTAACACTCAGTAAGGCTCAGCCTTTGGGCTTTGGTTTCGGATTTAAGTAGCTTTAGACTAAAGCCTCTAGTGTTAGTTCTCGTCCATTTCAGGTCACTAGAGCCTCCAGTAACAAGAGCTTTAATGCTGGCCTTAGGCCAGTGGCCTAACTGGCCTCGCACGGTTGGCGCGTAGCTCTGGGGATGCCACGGTGGCATTGCCACCGACGGGACAACAGTCAATTCGTCACGGTGACGTGTCCCGTCTGCCGACTCTGTCTCCCTCCCCTCAAATATGCCGCCTCCCGCATCTCTCGATTAGAGCCACGACCGGCTATGAGCCTCGCAAGCGAGTGCAACAGGATTCGACTTTGCTGACATAAAGTATCTATCGTCACTCCCGTTCTGGCGGGGAGTATTTGCATGCCCAGCCAACAGATGACGCCGAACCTACAGAATGTCGCGCTAGCACTTTCCCTGCCGATGAGAGTCCGATATGAAGACTTCCATTCATGAGTACGATCCTTTGGATACTCCCTCTGGTTTCCTTCGATGGTCGAGACCGGCGCCACAGGAGCCCACACGGGTTCGCAAATTATCACGTGGTCTCAAAGCTACAACGAGGAGATATCCCAAGCATCATCTGGTCACATGGGCTCTCCTGTTAGGACTACCACTGGTCCTTTCCTTGCGGTACATCTGGACTATTCTGACCATCGCGTATCGCCTACCGTCGGTTCTGCAGATTTCCATTGAGAGTATGGCCATGGAAGAACACGTTTGGTGCGGTATGGTCACATTGGACCCTTGGCAGCACTGCAAACGAGGGACTATAAAGTTGAGAATACGCAACATGCTGTTGGCAGACTTGACTATCGTACAAGACCAGTTTCGACTGATTCGGCAGGTCAGAGGTTGCAGAAGGGTGTACCAGTATTCCGATGGTCTATTGGTGATAAGCGGCACCGAGGTGAAGGCCATCAGCGAGGGTGTCTATTCTCTACCAGCCCGTTTGTTAGCGTGGTCGATCGAAGACTTCTCCGGCCTCAAGAGTGAACGTTGGTGGAGGCACTGTGGAGATCGATACCCAGGGGTACAGCTTCCGGCGTCAGTTTAGCTTTGAGCACTGTGCAAGTGCTCAACGTCGCCTTGCCGGTTCCGCTATCGTGAGTCTTCTGGAGCTTGCCGTGTAACGACCCGTGTTGAAGTACGACGATAGTCGGGATGTCGAATATCATGGCCCTCTTGCTTGGGTTTCATAAGACAACCGGCGTCCCTTCGAGTGACTAGGGTCTTGAACTTCGAGAAATGAAGTGATCTTCGCTTACGGGCCACCATCACTAACCGCTGTCTCCCTGTACTATGATGTACTAGTTAGTTACGCATCCGTTTGCTGTCATATTAGTAGACTTTTTCAGCTTCCGCCTGACCTCAGTGGAACTCGATTTCCACTCCTTTCTTCGCATTGCGTTGGAGACACTGCTGCTAGCCAGAGGTGGGCCCGTGGGTGACACTCACGCAAAATTTCGAGTGACCAGGCTCTGGGCCGAGTTTGAAGGAACGCGGTTCTGAGACGTCTCTGACAGCTCGTTCGGGTGATCCACTCGACGCTACGAATATTTATAGGATAATACGCATTGGTCGACCACGATTTGTGCCGCGAATTTTGTGGAGCGTGTCAGCCTCAAGCAACCTCACGCAGTGAGCTTCACCAAGTTAAGGGTCCACGTCGAGACCCCTAACTTGGTGAACGAGCATGAACGGGCTTAGCAAAGATCGCATACCCTCTCAGAAATTTCTGAGGGTCACACGCTGTACCCGCTGCAGTCCAAGAAAACGCAGGGCGCCACTGGTAGCCCACTCACCTGTTCATCCAGCCACTGCCTCTGTTCATCCTGTTGTCGCTTCCTCCGTTGCCGCAGCTCTTGTTCTCTCGGGTCCAGCTCGAGATCGGGAATGACGGGTGACTCCGACCTCGAGCGGGCTCGAGCGACCCGGCGAGACACTATCGACCATGCATCATTTGGCGGCAGATTGTACAGTTTTCGCCCGAGAGTGACCGTCAACTCACAGGTATCGGGAGACCCGTGACGGAGGTGATCTTCAAGATCCTTCCTTTGCTGCCTTCGTATATCCTCCTTTCTCTCCATATCGTCGTCCCCCAAGCCTTTCAATGCGCAACCCTCATCTGCTGGGATGACTGGTGCTGAAGAAGCCACAACAAGTATCTTTGATCGAGATTGTGGAAGAGCACGACACCTTGACGACCATCTGAAGCCCTCGCTGTCCCGTCTCCTGCCGTCACGAACGGGTGGGGCAGATGTAAGCTCCGTTACCGGAGCCATGGAGGAACGTGAGAATGGCCTTGTCGACCTGCGCAGCACAGCTGAAGGCGTTGGCGCTGCGTTGAAGTTCACTCAACGCGAGAAGCATTGATCTCGGCCCCCGGCACACTTGGAAGAGTGTTATCCCCGCCTGGCCCCACCTGGCGGTTTCTGGGCAAGAAAGCGTCTCATGTCTTCCTGAATTTCTTTCCTCCTTCTCTCGGCTTCTTCCGTCCTAGAGCTACCTATACCCGGCAAGACGGCGCCCTCGGGAGACTCCGCTCGCTTCGGAGACCACCTGATGCATCAACATCACATCCAAGATTCATCGGCGGAGCTCACCTTAGACCCGCCCGTTTGTTGCCCGAGATACTCTCGTAAATTCTTTCTCTCTTGCTGCCTGACGGTCTCTGCTATCGATTCGTGTTCTCCAATTCCGGCCAGCGTATGAGTATGATTATCTCTGCGGGCTCACCCGACTCTGTCTCGTTTGAACCCTCGGGGTGGGCCTCCGTGATGGGGACGGCAGCGCCCTTCATCGACCACGCCGACCTGCTCCTCACTATTGTGGTCCCTTTCCGCGATTTCAGCGAGTTGTTGCACCACAGGGGATGCTATGATAACTTCCCTTCTCGGCCGTGGGCAGTCCTCCTTTACCGTGGGACTCGATGCCTCGATTGTCGTGTGAACTCCAGTGCCGATGCTCCTCAAGACTGGGTTGATCATCCGGTCTACCATGCATGGTCGTTGGCTGGACGTCTTGCCGTTTCTCGCTCGCGCTGAGCTCGATAGTTCGATCCTCCCAACGCGGGCCTCGGCTGGTTGCCTCGTCGTTGAACGAACTTCCGACGTTTCTCTTCCCATGCTGCGTCGCGAGAAACTGTCTCCCGAGGATTCGACTGTCGTTTGTGTTTTTCATGCAGAAGTGTCAGCTCGTCTTGCTTCTGTTGGACCCAAGCGGGGTTGCTACCACCCGACGGCGGGCCGAACAGTGTTTTGTATTTACCAGAGCCATTGAAGGCCGCTGGAGGCCGGATAGCTTCGCCTGTCGTGAAGCTGCCGGTGTCGTGGCGCATAGAAACGGATGTGAGCTGACTGAGCAACACACCTATCAAGTTGATAGTATCAACTCCACAACGAGAATACGATCTTGCCGCAAGAGTCTATCCGGAAGATGTTGCCATTCCGTTATCGTGATACAGCCTCAGCCTGAGGCCTGTAGGCGAATCCTAACCGATTGAATGGGTATTTGAACAAAGTACGCAGTATCACAGATTGACCGGACTGATACGTGGCACCCTAAGGGTTCCTCAAGGCTTGAGAGAATAACCGTGTGTGGCAGACGTAGGGAGGCCGAGACAGTCGAGCTAAGGCAAGTTACCTTAGGCCACTTAATCACAACACTCGTTAACTTAAGTATCGAGTGTTATGATCAAGTGGCCCACTCAATTGGGCCGGATAATGTAACTAGAGTCAACTGAGGAAGAGTTTTCGGGCGAAAACTGCGTTGCACCCCACAGTGTGGAGCCCACACGAGTATATGAGCGCGTGAAACAAAGCAACGTAAGACTTCCTTAAGACAATTATTGTTTGGCAATAGTTCAAGGAAGTTTTACAACGTTTTAAATCAATAAGGTGGTCGGTAAAGATATGCATGAGAATGATAAGGTGAATAACATCCCAACACGGAAGAGTGCCATTTACGCGGTCAATTGAACAGAATCTGTTCAACAGATAGCGATGAATGTACGAAGTTCGTACGTAGGGATGGAATATATACTCGCCTAGTACGCTTTGCCATCTTCGTACTACGAAAATAGTATACAGTACACTACATCATTTCCAGACCTACTTAGCCGGGAGGAGAGACGATCCGGATGCGTCTCGCGTGCCGACTAAATTGCTTTGGGGTTTTACTTATTTGCTCTGGGGTTTTACTAAGTAGGTATGGAAATGGTGTAGTAGTTAGACATGCCTAGAGATAGTTGCATTGCAATCATCTCTAGGGCGGGACTCTCGCTACCAGTGCCTAGTGCCACCAGCAACTGTTGCAACTGATCACACCGCAAGTGCCCGTTAACGCTAAGCTATCACTCTAGTGAACGCGGCTTCTGCTGCTCTTCTCGGTTCAGTTCCAAACTTCATGATACGAACTAAAGGTGTTGCAAAAGTAAAGGTGTTGACAAAGTCTTGAACGTTGCTTGAATTGTTACGTAACGCAACATACGTTCAAAAGCACAGATGTCTCGTAAGTTCGTAAGGTATGCTTGTTGCGAGTGTTAACGAGTTCGCTATACACGCGTTGAGTCAACGCCGTTGACTTAGCGGGCCTGTTGTCAAAATACGTATACGGTGAAATCACCCTAGTGAGTTTCAACCCCTGTTACAACTTGTAACAACTTCTACAACTTGAACTTGTAAAATACAAGGGCTGATCCATGCGTTGATGAAGTTTACAGGTAAGCAGGGTGGCCGTACTTTCATTCTTTCATTCTTTCCTTCAGAAAGAAAGGCTATTTTTCCTGAAGGAAAGAATGCCTATTTTTCCCCGGAAAAATAGAAAAAATGGAAATTTTGGAAAAAAATTGGGGAAAAAGAGAGAAAAACTCAAGAAAAA
Source organism: Perkinsus olseni (assembly GCA_013115135.1). Taxonomy (NCBI): domain Eukaryota; phylum Perkinsozoa; order Perkinsida; family Perkinsidae; genus Perkinsus; species Perkinsus olseni. The sequence continues at coordinate 144,835 of JABANP010000043.1, forward strand.
AGCGAAAAAGGAAGAGCGAGATGTGGTTGATCACTAATCAATGATTAGAGGCATAGAGATTTGCCGTAGTTCTGACAGAAATATAACTGAAACATTCGGGAGATTTAAACCCTCGTAACGACGGAATCGATGGATCTCGTCGTTGGATCTTAGGCAGATGCCTAAGGAGTGTCCATCAAAGCTCGAAGCTCACGGAAAAGAGAGAAACGTGCGGCCCTTGCTCCTACTGGTGGAGTCACTTCACTGGAGTGTGAAAGACGAGTGTGGAACTTAAAGTTATCTATACCTTGCCACACAAACTCCCTGCGGGACGGCTGCACAAGAGCGTTTCTTCAGTTGTACAAAATTTGTGGCCAGGTAAACCTGCCAAGTTTGTAGTAGTTGTGATTGTCTCAGCAGCAGTGCTCAAGCTTTCCTAAGGGATAACCTGTCAACGAATAATATATTTAGAGACGCCTTCCTCCGCTGGACAACCATAAGGAGGTTTCACGGGACCGCTGTGAGAAGTGATTCTCACGAGCGCGTATTCAGCAGCTCATCCGGTACAGATGGTTCCGTTTCGTCGAGTCACTCAATATGAGTGCCACCGATGATTCCACGTTGAAAAAGTATACTAAATTCATAATTCTTGAAGCCCTATGCCTCATGATTACTCCTCCAATGGAGAATCTCCATGTTGCGTTTCAGTGACTGCAGAGTCCAAGTGACCGCGGAGAGTGAAGGAACGCTTACAGTTCACCTCTTAAGCAGAGCTCCTCAAGACCGGCCCCCTGCAGTGTTCACCAGGAAGTGTGGAAGGCCGGTCAAACCTATTGGATCCATTCCCCTTGCTCGCGAATCGCTCCTTAGCGAAAAATTTTCTATTTTGCCTATTTTCCCTATTTTTCCCTATTTTTCAGCAGGAAAAATAGGCCGAAGGAAAGAATGTCTATTTTTCTTTCCACCGGCCACCCTGCAGGTAAGTTTGAGAAGAATACCGTGTTGAATTTCAAGTGGTAACCACTTCAACAGTTGAAGAACAACGCGCTGCAAAATGTCTTGTTGCCCGGCAACAGTTGCCGAAGTGAAGATTCCTGTTGCGAATGTCCATGTAGCCTACTGACATTTCAGCGGGGTTGTTCACTCAGTGAGTGACACTCACCCTTTGAGGAGAGCGTCGGCAAACTCCATATAATTGAGTGTATCTGAGCAACCGGTTTCCAATACAACTTTCCATGAAGCCCCTGAAGGGAGTCTATGGCAGAATAAACGATCATGGCCATCATGGTGCTTTTGCTGACTGGCGAAGGCTTCAGGCGATGAACTTAGAGTACTGGTAGTCATTACGCAATGTTGTGGTATACCCTTCGGTTTGTCAGAGACTCTGACTCAGAGTTGACAGTTGACTTACATGTAATATGGGGGGGCGGCGGCAGAATGTCTGCTGGAGCTCGTCCTCTCGTTTGAGATGGTTGTATTAGCGTGTCCACCAAAAGGGTAGGCACTGTTTAGATAATAACTGAAGCATATCTCTCTGCTGAGGATCTTTTTGTAAGTATTAGGCGGAGCTGTGGCTCGTCTGCCAGGAGATTCCTGAGGAGACTCCTGGTTTATGATTGACGTCGTCACATGATCCTCGACCTCCACTCGATGAGTGGTAGTTTGAGTTGAATCTCGTTGTTGTTGTTGCCGGGTCAGGGTTGAGGATGAATATTGTGATGGATTATCTTGCTCGTTCGGGAACATATCCACTCAGTGGATTCCACTGGATATTATCCAGATCTTCGCCCATAGCAATAGGATCTTGGATATGAGGATACCATCCTTATATCCGAGATCAGGATCCAATAGATCATGCCCATCAAAGCATTTGTAATATTGTTCAATATGCTTAATCATAACTTCGTAATCTTGCATCCATTCTCCATCTTGACATAATAATCTCACTGCGGCGGAAATGTAAGCCCTTGGCCGCCACGGCTTGGCGTGTATTCCAATACATCCAAGATATATCTCCATGAGACTTTAGGCTCAAGTTCTTGTTGACTCAGCCGGTTATTGCTCGATGGAATATGGAATGAACCGCTCGTCATTCGAGCCGATATATTCCTCGTTATCGAGGATGGAATCTTTGCTATAGCTGGGAGAGTAGAGGGAGCTTGATATATAGATGCATGTGAAGGTGTAATTTTTACAGGCTAGCGGTAGATGAAATAAGGCGATCACCATATCCTTTAGGCATGCAAGACGTACCTTCAGGGCAACTGTTGTAAACAGATCTGTGTCCTTTGCGACAACTTGAATAACCTGATTTGGGAACTCAGCTGGTAGATGAGGACCTCATCATGAGGTCAGTTATCAATAGGTAGACCGAACGCTTCAGCGAGGGCCTTGATACCAGATGCCGAAGTGTTCTCCACCAATGGTGGACCTTGGACCACCATGCTCAACACAACATAAGGTATCGAAAGGGTCCTCGTTCTTCTCCTCGTCTCCGCGTACACTGGCACGCGGACGCACAGTGACATGAATGCGCTGTTGTCCCGTCTGTCTCCCTTCAATCAGACTTGCGACCTCTCGCATCTTTCGACTGGGGACACAAACGGTAACGAGTCACTTCCAGGCGAGTGCAACAGGGTCGCCTCTGCTGACATGAACTTTCTGCCATCTCAACCGTTCTGGCCGGGAGTATTTCTTCGCCCAACCAATAGGTGACACAGTACCTATGTCGCGCTAGCATCCTCCCGGGGAGGGTGCTAGGGAAGACCTCCCTATCGGTGAAAGTCCGCCGCGAAAATGTCTGTTTGTGAGTACGATCCTTCTGACACTCCCTCTGGCTTTCTTCGATGGTCGCGACCGGCGCCAGACGAGCCCTCACGGGTTCACAGATTATTACGTGGTTTCAAAGCTACTGCGAGGAGTCATCCCACACATCATCTGGTCACATGGGCTGTCCTCTTCGGAATACCACTGGCCCTCGTCCTGTGGTACAGTTGGACCCTTCTGGCCATGGAGAATGACATCCCCTGGGTTCTGGAGGTTTCCATTGAGAGTATCACCATGGAGAAATACGTTTGGTGCGGTATGGTCACAATGCACCCCGAGTGGCAATACTGTGCACGAGGTACCATATACTTGCGAATACGGAACAGGCTATGGGTGGACTTGACTATCGTAGAAGCCCAGTTGCAACCGATTCGCCCGGTCCGGACTTGCTCAGCAAAGAACCAGCACACTGATGGTCTACTAGAAATCGGTGGCACCGAGGTGAAGGCCATGAGCGATGTCGTGTATACTCTACCCGCCTTTTTGCTCGCATGGTCGGTCGAGGACTTCTCAGCCTCCAGTATAACCATTTGTGTAGGCAACCTGTGGATAGATGCGCAGGGATACAATTTCGAGCGGAGCTTATATTTTGATGCTGATCAAGTGCACAACTTCATTTTGCCGGTTCCGCCATCATGAATCTCTTTGAGTTCGCCGCGCTGAAGAACGGCATTTACGAGATGTCGAATTTCATTGCTTTTTTGCTTCAGTTTCATGAGCAAATCGATTCTCGGAGAATCATTCTCCTGTTCGAGTGAGTGTATTCTCCAAGTGATCCCGGCTTACGGGTCATCATCGCACCCAGTGTCTTCCTGTAGTACAGGGCCTGTACCATGATGTACCACCTAATTATGCATCCTTTTACTATTGATACTAGGAACTTTCCAACCTAACCAGGGCCCCGGTCAAAATCGGTGTTTCGCTCATTTCCTCACATTGGGTTGAAGTTGAGTGCACTGTTGACACCAGTGTGGTGTCACCCAGAGGTCGAGCCTGTGCTTGGTATTGGCTCGACTCTCGAGTGGCCTTTAAAATTATTGGGCGTAAAACACGATGTGCTCTGTAGTGACACCACTTCGCGGTATGACGCGCGCGCGATTAACGCCATAACGCGTTGAACGGCAACGCCATAACGCGGTATAGGTTATACCGTATAACGCTTACTACGCGTTATCGCGGTAGAAGTTCTACCGTATAACGCGTATAACACGACGCGGTGCGTGCCGCACCGTGCGGCGGTTCGCACCTATTCTTGTACTGCCGAATCCCTCATTATCTTAAACAGCTCAGCGCACTCTCGTGTCTCAGGAACGGGCTGTTTCTGTTGTTAGAAACCTTGCGGTTGTGTGTCATGCTCAGGGCTCAACATCACGCTTGGCGTTATCATCGCGCATTGTACATATCACGTTATGAGCCCATTCGGCGTTCAACGCGTTATACTCTGAATTTACGCTCATAACGCGTGCAACTGTTGCACTGCAACACCCGCGTTTTACACAACACGGGTGCAACTCCAGTGTTTCCTCCCGCCAAGCTCCACCGCCGGTGGACCACCGGGCGGTTTCTGTGAAAGGAAGCGTACAGAAAGGGCTGCTACCATCCAATGACGGGTCGAACGACGTTTTATCACAACCCCTGCTGGCCACTGGATGTCGGTGTTGTTGTGGAGCCAGTCCACAACAAGTGGGCAAACAATGGCATGTTGGTTCAAGTGATGAGTAGATGGTTTTCCTCAGTGAAAGGAGGATATCCTGGCCCGAGATTACTTCCTCCTAGTAGAAATGGGTGGGATAAATGCTCAGTTAAAGTCGAGAAAGGAAGCTGATCTGGTGGACTATCACTGGTCATAGCGAAGACAGGAATGATGGATGACCTTAACGGCCGGTGGGTTGTAGCAACCCCCCGATGATCTAGTGGCTCTGACAGATACTTTTAGTGGATTTTATATGACGATAGTATCGTCACGATACGCTAGTGATACTCCTGGTAGCAGTTCGTGTTTCTGTCCGGGATGATCCAAGCGTGATGGAAAGCTCGTCAAACTCAGTCGTGGGCCACGACTCGTGGCGATGAAGTAAATACTGCGTCAAACGAAACAATGAAGGTACTTTCTTAAGGTCTAGATAAGAACACCGATGTGAATGAACAACCGTCAATGGAAAACATTCACACGAACAACTGCATTGTTACAAGTTGACCGATGAAAAGGGGTTAACGTGCGCACATGATAAAACGCGGTATACCAGACAATTTTGAGCTCTCCGTGGTGAGGGGCAGTGAAGATTCGTCTCATTGACTTGAATCAGACAGACCGACCTCTCTTAAAAGCTAACGAAGTGAATTACAATTGTTCGTACGAGTCTTCGAAAAAAAACTGTTCCCGACGATACTCAGGTACACCGAAATAGGGATCTCGTGTTGACGAGTGGACTGAAGCGAGTTCCGTAAATAACCGCGACAATCCTCCTGTTGACGGTGAGAAGCGTTTGGTTCAACCGAATCGGTCTATACCATTCAGAACTTCTGAATCCTATGTCTATTTTACAAAGTACGCCCCCGAAACCGAATCTCATCCGCGAAATTGAGCTCTCTAATCGAAGCCCACCGCTCAACTGATTTCTGTATTAGACAACTATTTCGATCCTACCGTCGTCTCAACTCGCTAATGTGATGTCGTCGAGCACGCGAATGGTATAGTTCCCGATCATGCAGTGTCGAGTCAGCTCACCTCGTCTGTTGGGGTCACGAGATATCAACTAGCTCTCAGCATAGGGAGGAGGAGATTCTTCAGGCCTCCCTCCTTGAGCTTCTTCATAACTAGGCGGAGGTTGTATCGATTGCTCATAGCTCGGCAAGGCCCTGAGATAATGACACACGGGTCAATGGCGGAGATACTCAGCAGAAAATACAGTATCTCGTTACTCAGCGATGGGACGGAAAGTAGCGGCACTTGGCAATAATCCAGGGTAACTAGCAAAATATCATATCCAGTGAATAACAGTCATTACCCAACGGTTGAGTCTCAACTCACCGTAATTGTGATCTATGTGGGGGCAGCATATGATGGCCTCGGAGCTCCACTTCGTCTTTCCGGAATAGCATATGAGTTTCACCTCTGTAGCGGAACATGGTACCGTATTGCCGCACTCGTGTCGGCAACAAGAAGACGAAGGCTTTGGCTATATAGAAATAACCGCGATAACGAGCCTCTAACGTCCTCCTCTCGACATAGGGATCACTGATATCTTTGAAATGCAACTCTCCATCAGAGGCTCCAACGACCGCCGCCATGTGCTTTCCAAGCGTCGGGAATAAGTAGGATTTCCGTCCCGTGAAAGTGACTATACACTCTACGGCAAACGGATGATCAGCAGTAAAAACGAATCTCTGTCGTTGTCCTTGGCCGTCCCGTGAGAGCTCATTCGCCCAAAGAGGAGTCAGTTTGGTGAATCTTCGCGGTGCAGAATTCATCGTGAAGTTGACGTCGTAGTATCCTGCTTCACCACCAGTGGCATCAACCTTCGTGTAACTCACGTTGCTTAGATCTATCGGCCAAGGTAAAGATACCTCAGTGGGCAGAGACCACACTCCTTTTCGGATTCTATACTGTGCCGGTATGCGCCAGGTCGCACTTTCATAGAGTGGCTCGTGAGGTCGGTTACTTCTGGCATGAACTTCATGGAGGGATATAGCGAGAAGGCCTTTCCTAGTTTTGGTTTGAAGACACACTGCCTGGAGATACTCGTAAAAATGACAATAGAACTTCGAGGGAGAGCTTAGGGCGACCCCGACGACAAGGGAGGGTAGAAGTTTGGTGATGAGCATGAGGTGGAAAGGGTTAATCTGATTTACTCAATCCTGTCGAACGAACAGTCCCTCTAGACTCGAGTCTCGAGACCTCGCTATTCTCCATGGGTGATTCACTCATCAATGTTACGCATTATAAAGATAATAGAAGCCCTGTAGAGAGTGCTCCCGGAGCACCCATGCTTATCCGGCATGATGCCGTCACGGGCGATGGTCGCCCGTCACACGGTACCCCGGCAGCGACGGGGGGCTTACACCACCTTATTCAAGGGTTATGAAAGCCTGCTCCGAATAGTTAGTGTGCCGAATAGTCTAGTTTTACTCATTCGTTTTACCTGCATACGTTTTACTCATCGTCTCACACAGCGTGCACGTACTACCACGATATGACGCGCATGATAGCGCACGTCTAGCTGAGACGAGACGCCGAGACTGGCTCTTTTTTACATTGGAAATTGCATTCCATTACGCTTTTGCGCTTCTTGTCCAAGAGCTACTACACCCTCTACTGACGTCCGAGTTCTCAAGTCTAGACCTCTTCACTCTGCAATTGGGCGGAAAGGAGCGGTACGCGGCAATAGCCCAGAGTATGGGAGATGAATGTTAATGACCCGGTCATTAACGTTCATTTCCCAAGCTGCGAACCATGCGGGGCTAGCATATGGTGTACTGTGAGTTCAACTTCATCTTTCCGAAACGGAGTATGCGTTCCGCGGCGAAACGGGAATCATTTTTCGCTACGTTGGCGGGACCTTTCGCTGCTGACCGTCCTCAATTGGCTCTTGACTCACAACAACTGGCCGATAGTTCTAAGCTTTGCTGCGAAAATGGGCCTTTATTTCGTAGGAAGTTATACAATATAAGTTTGTTTCATGGGAAATCATTCCCTATCATAGGAACAGACCTTGCATAGCGTCGAAGATTCTTCAGGAGAACATCGTCCTTGGGGCAAGGCTACCCCGCGGAAAACTAAAACCTAGTAGTGCGTCGAGAGCTCCAGCAACGAGAGCTTCAATGGCGGCCTGATTGGCCTAAGGCGGCTTGTACGTCATTCTGGTGACGCCACCGACGGGACAGCAGCCCCTAGGTCCGGGTGACATAAAAGTGATGTTGTCCCGTCTGTCTCCCTTCAATCAGACCTGCGACCTCTCGCATCTCTCGACTGGGGCCACGAACCGTAACGAGTCACTTCCAGGCGAGTGCAACAGGGTCGACTCTGCTGACATAAACTACCCATCATCTCAGCGATTTTGGCGAGGAGTATCTCTTTGCCCAAACAACAGGTGACGCGGTACCTATGGCGCGCTAGCTCCTCTCTATCGATGAAAGTCCGACCCAAAGATGTCTGTTCGGGAGTACGATCCTTCGGATACTCCCTCTGGTTTTCTTCGATGGTCGAGACCGGCGCCAGAGGAGCCCTCACGGGTTCGCAGATTATCACGTGGTCTCAAAGCTACAACGAAGAGGTATCCCATGCATCATCTGGTCACATGGGCTCTCCTCCTTGGAATAACCCTGGCCCTTTCCTTGTGGTACATTTGGAATTTCCTGACCATCGAGTGTCGCCTCCCCTCGGTGCTGAAGATTTCCATTGAGAGTATCACCATGGAACAACACGTTTGGTGCGGTATGGTCACATTGGCCAAAACCTGGCAATACTGTGCACGAGGTACCATAGACTTGCGAATACGGAACAGGCTATGGATGGACTTGACTATCGAAGAAGGCGAGTTGCAACCTATTCGCCCGGTCAGGACTTGCTCAACGGGGTTACAGCATCCCGATGGTCTACTACAAATCGGTGGCACCGAGGTGAAGGCCCTGAGCGATGTTGTCTATACTCTACCCGCCCTTTTGCTTGCATGGTCGGTCGAGGACTTCTCAGCCTCCGGTATAACCATTTGTGTAGGCTCCCTGTGGATAGATGCGCAGGGTAACAATTTCGAGCGGACCTTCGATTTCGATTCTGATCAAGTGTTCAACTTCACTTTGCCGGTTCCACCATCATGAGGCTCTTTGAGTTCGCCGTGTTGAAGGACCGCCTTTATCTTCGCCTTAGTGATTCGGCAACCGAATTTCGGTTTCATAAGCTAACCGATTCGCCCGTTCGAGTGTACTCTTCAAGTGATCCCGGCTTACGGGTCATCATCGCACCCAGTGTCTCCCTGTACTATGACGTACTACTTACGTATTTATTTACGATTGATATAATGGCTTTCCAACCTAACCAAGGCCCCGGTCAAAATAGGTGTTTCGCTCATTTTCTCGCTCTGTGTTGAAGTTGAGGGCACTGGTGCCGGCCAGAGGTCGAGCCTGTGTTTGATATTGGCTCGACTCTCGAGTGGCCATTGGTCACCGGCAAGTCCCAGCCGCGGGAACAACGACGAGTCGGCACCTTAAGGTAGCGCCAACATTGAATCGATGCCATTGATCTCGAGTCCCCACAGCCTGTGGGCCACAGGCTGCCTTTGGAGCAGTGTTTGCTCTCGCCAGGCTCCACCGGACGGTTTCTGGGCAAGGAAGCGTCTCATGCCTTCCTGAGTCATGCTGGTCCATGCCGTACGGGAGAATGGCCGAAAGTTCCGTTCGTGACGGTTGCGAGGCACTACTGTGTTTTACAGGGATTTGGCTGTCGATGGCATGCTGAATGGCATTGTTGATTGGGGTGACCGGTGTAGATGGCCTTCCTCACTGATAGGAGGCGACGAAGAACCGGCAATCCTGGTCCGAGATTAGTTTCCCCTATTAGGGAGGCTGACAACGATATCCAGTAAAGTTGAAGAAGAAGCTGGTGAAGTAACAGTGGCGATAGCCAAGAGCCTCTTGGCAAGAGGAGAATGACGAATGATCTCGGGCAAGCCGTGGGTTTTAGCAACTTTCCGGTGAACTGAGCTACATAACCGAATTACCTAGGGGCTCTTACTGATACTTCATGTGGTTTTTATAGGACGATGGGCCGGGGATGAATTCCCGATAGCCGTTCCTGTCTCTGCCCAAGATAATTCAAGCGTGATGGAAAGACCACAGTTTTCGGTCGTGGCAATGAAGTCAATACCGCGTGAAACAAAACAATGAAGATATCTTCTTAACGTCTACATGGGAACACCGATGTGAGTGAAGAATTCGACAAATCTCCACACGAACCAATGCATTTCTACAAGTTGACTGATGAAAGGGGGTGAAGATGAGCACATAATTCGACCTTACATGACTGAAATCTCGAGCGTCCATTGTCGAGGCAAGATTCGCATCGTTCTCAGCATCTGATGAACCGACCGCTCGTGCGAATGACTTTTTTATCGTATGATTTTCGACAGACTTTCTCCTCCGAGAATCGAGCAGAACGAAACTGGAATCTCGTGTCCACATGTGAGCTCCGGCGAGCTCTCTCAATCACCGGAACAACACTACGATTGACGGTGACGAGTGTTTCAATTCACTGAGTCGACCTAGTCTCTGACAAGGCAGTGTGGAGTCAGCTCACCTCTTCTGTTGGCGTCCCGATGCATCAACTAGCTCTCAGTATAAGGTGGAGGAGATTCTTCAGGCCTGCTCCCTATGGCTGCTTCATAGCTAGGTGGAGCCTGAGGTCCTTCCCTAACCGATTGTTCATAACTCGGTAAGGACCTGAGATGAAATACTGGTCGAGGGCGGGGACAATCGGCAGAATGTCGGTAGATTTTACTCTGCAAGGGGACGGAAAGTAGCGGCAGTTGGCAATAATCCAGGGTAACTAGAAAAATATCATATCCAGTGAATAACAGTCATTACTTAACAGTTGAGTCTCAACTCACCGTAATTGTGATCTATGTGGGGGCAGCATATGATGGCCTCGGAGCTCCACTTCGTCTTTCCGGAATAGCATATGAGTTTCACCTCTGTAGCGGAACATGGTACCGTATTGCCGCACTCGTGTCGGCAACACGAAGACGAAGGCTTTGGCTATATAGAAATAACCGCGATAACGAGCCTCTAACGTCCTCCTCTCGACATAGGGATCGCTGATATCTTTGAAATGGAACTCTCCGTCAATCGTTCCAACGGCCGCCGACATAGCCTTTCCTCGTCCTGTGAGTTTGTAGGATTTCCATTCCCTGGAAGTGATTACGCATTTGACGGGAAAAGGACGATCAGCAGTAAAAACAAATCTCTGCTGCTCTCCTTGACCATCCTGTGAGAGCTCATTCGCCCAGACAGGAGTTAGTTTGGTGAATCTTCGCGGTGCAGAGTTCATCGTAAAGTTGACGTCGTAGTATCCTGCATCATCAGTGCCATCAACCTTCGTGTAACTGACGTTGCTTCGATCTATTGGCCAAGGTAGAGATACCTCAGTGGGCAGAGACCACACTCCTTTTCGGATTCTATGCTGTGCCGGTATGCGCCAGGTCGCACTTTCATAGAGTGGCTCGTGAGGTCGGTTACTGCTGGCATGAACTTCATGGAGGGATATAGCGAGAAGGCCTTTCCTAGTTTTGGTTTGAAGACACACAGCCTGGAGGTACTCGTAAAAATGACAATAAAACTTCGAGGGAGAGCTTAGGGCGACCCCGACGACAAGGGACGGTGTAAGTTGGGCGATGAGCATGGGGAGAAAGGGTAACTGGACTTACATAATTTTGCTGAACGAACAACCTATCTCAAGACCTCGCTATTCTCAACGAGTGATTCACCCATCAATGCTACGCGTTATAGAGATAATAGAAGCCCTGATAGTGTTCCACGGGCACCCATGCGTATCGCCTATGCTTATCCGTTATCGCCCATCACGCGTCGCCCCGGCTGCTGGGGCCCGGCAGCGAGGGGGGAACCTACACCGCCACCTTATTCAGAAGCTACAAGAGCCCGCTTTGAATAGTTAGGACGGAATTTCGGCGAGATGGTGAGCTAGGACAATCAAGTCAGCAGGAAACGATGCCGAACCTTGCGGGTTGCTAAGAGGAATCAGCAAGAAAACATTCTGATAACGCATTTAGGGAATCGATTGCCGGGTCGGGTTTGGAGGATCCCACTTTTGAGTGTCTCGGAACGTGTCTCCATGATCGATTCTCGAATGTTTCCGAAGTGAGGAAACGGGGCCATCTCGCGCTTAAGTGGTGCTTGTACACATATGACTGTACCTCAGTATAATATATCACAAGTCTCGTAGATGAGTAGTTAAGCGGAAGAGCGCAAAGTTAGCATTCACGAGGTCGTTAGTTCAATTCTCGCTGCGCACATGTCGATCGTCTTCAAACTGCGCTGCTCATCACAAGTTTCATGCGCCGCCTGGTTGAACTTTTGGGGTCGCTAAATCATCTACTTCTGCAACTCAAAATCGATTCTGGAACTTCATCTCACGTGCACAAATCATTTCCAGAATCGATTCTGATTTTCAGGAATATTTTATCGAACGGGAGGTTGAAATGCACCCTGACATCCACTGGACATGATCAGAATCGATTCGCAGAACACTTCCCCGAATCATTATTCTGGACCCACCTGTCTGGATGCGAATTCGGCTCTTTTTGGTATGAGTTCTGAACATCGAAATAGGTTTTCTCAATCGGTGTCTTTCACAGATCGTACTATCGCTCCTCATCCTTGCTTCGTTGTGTTAGCGCGCCTTTGAACACATGTTTCTAACCTTCCCTCGGACGCATCAGCGGCTGCTTGTTCGGGCAAGTGCTGCTACTGGGAGAAGGGCCAATGAGATCAGGGCTAGAAACCAGCCCAGCTTCGGTAGAAAAAACCATAAAAATCATCAGCACCAGCACGCAGTCGAGGCGCAAGCAGCAGCAGTGGCCAAGACTAGCGACGGCCAGGTAGGTCCACCTGTGTATTGGGAGGAGGTTAAGCCTCCTCAGGTTGCACAGAATCAAACAAGTCAAGTCCCTGGACCAGCGGCAGGGAGCAGGCCGGGTAATGTGGTCATCAGCGTAATGACGGTGATATGTTAGAGCGTTTGGTAGGTTTGCTTGGAGCCATCGCTGATGGCATGGCGTCGGGCTTGGGCTGGGGAATGGGCATGAGGTTGATGGATGGTATCTTTGGTCCGAGGACGATGGAGGTGGTACATCATGATCATCAGGGTAGTAGAGGGACTCCGAAGGGATATTCACGGGTCCACTCGCGATAGTCGTGTTGAGTGAGAGCCCAGGCGAGTGTGGAATGCCTTTTGATATGGGGAGACCGTCTGGGGATTGGTGGAGCGTCCGTGTCCGTGGCGGTTCTACTGAATACGGCTAGGGACGCTTCTACGCTACCAGTTCCTAGAGTCAGCGGGTAACCTAGATGAGAAATGACAATGGAGGAAGCGAGAAAACGGAAGCTGAGGAAAATCCTGAAGTCCATCACAGCGGCCGTGTTCCTACCTTGAAAGGGTGCAACGGGAATTGAGATGAGCTCCTCTCGCTTGCCATTCCCGTACGCATGTACGGGACCACGGGTATCCTTTCCGATGCATCTCCGTTCAATCTAGTGACCAATCACGTTCAGATGCCTCCTCATCTACGGACGCTTCCTCTGTGGATGCTACCAGCACAGCCGGCTCGACGGGCCTAGAGGGTGACAACGGCACCTCGTGGTTCAGTAGTGCTCTTCATCTGCCTTGATCCTAGTAGCGGCTCTTCCCTCAGGCAATGATAATGACCAGGGCATGACTGATGATTTTGGAAGCTCGTGGTTCGGCGGGGATGGCGGTGGCGATTGGGACTTCTAGATTGCGCTGTGAGAGGTGATTGGGATTGGCGCCCTTTGTGCTGAGGCACGTGGCGATTGTACCATATACAGCACGACGTATAAGGAAAGCTTCCATCGGCGCACTTCTGGATTCACAATGACGTTTTACTGTAATTTTGCACTTCATTCTCGTACTGTTGACTTAGCGTCCTTGCTGCTTGGCAGGCGCGGTCTTGCGTTGTTGGTGGATTACGTTGAGTTCGGGTAGAAGTTTGTTTTTCTTATGATCGGGGGTGCCTCATTGGCCTTCTATTTTCACGTCAATCGCTACGACTACGACCGGCACCTTCAGGTGGGCACCGCTGCTGCTGCTGTTGGAGGGAGTCTCTCGCCCTCAGCACGAGTCCATACCTGTACTACGGGAGGAATGGCGGAGGCGGAACATGAACTGTTATAATGTGGGGAAAAGTTGGTATGAAGTTGAGCAGGCTCGCTGCTATGGTGGTCAGAAATATACAGCGGATCCTAGCAATGAGCTGCTTGAAGAGATTCAGCGGAACTTGGACATAACCGTGCAGTAGGGCCTGGGGCGGCGAGCTCACCTATTGCGGGTCTTAGGCGGTGTAAAAGGCAATTGAAGACGGACAGTCGAGAACAGGATGTGAAGGACTGTCATGCTGCTATCGAACAGGTCGTATGGGGGGTTGGCGTGGGCTTGCTGGGGGCACACAGATGAGAGTCGGGAAAGTTATGGTAGGACTGGCTGAACTGCTGCTCGGATTCAACGTGTGACGCTTGACGGGTGATTGGAATTGGTTATTTATCTCGAGCATCTTGCAGCGGCCCGAGCCCCGTCTGTGTTGCAATTGTGATCGGTCATTGGCGGCGGAGTCGGCAGTTGGACCGATGTGAATGATCGCCATGTGGAATCCTGTAATACGCTCTGGAGCTGGACGCTCACTGGAATCGCAGCGCGGCCAGGATAGACGCCTCACAGTCTTGAGAGGCTATTCTCACTGAGAGGCCCCCGCAGGCCCGTCGTCGTTCTTGTCGACTCCTCGTCCGAGTGTGGATACCGTACATGAGCGTAATCACATCTTGGCGTGTGTAATTTCGAAGCTCGTTTGGGTTTCTGAGGATTTTCCCGGGCATTGTTTCGCGCGCTTACAGACCTACAGCCAGTGCATGGAAGCGGCGGACCTCGCCGAGGACCCGATGAATAGAAGCGAGGTCAAACAGTATCCTATTCATAAGGTGCTCACTGTGGCGTGGTCTGGATTCCACGTTGGGAATTTTAGGTTGAATTTGGTGACGATGATACCTATTCCCGGAAGAAAAGTCCAGGGACGAGTATTTTTCCCTTCATTTGCAGCGCTGCTCGAGATTGACATGTTTTTGGACCAGAGAGGGAGGCAACAGTTGAGGTTTCCTGTCCATTTTATGACTGTTGCGCATTTACATGCTTCCTTTGCGTGGTGAGGTAGTTGCGATAGCAATTCCTCTTCTGACGCCGCGAGGTGGGTTCGATCGGGTGCCCGCTTGCTGTGTCTATCTTCACTGTCCTCTGTAAGAGCAGATACCAGGTCTTTTCGGTCAGCACAGCGCACCTGGAGAGAAGGGTGAGCATCCCTACAGCTTTGAGTGGTTTTTTAATTGTCCCCTCCCCTCTTGCAACGCGGGGCGGCGAGAATGTTCGGCAAGAAGTCGCGAAGGCAAGAACGATCCCATTCGACAAGCACGACAGACGGTAGGCCGCTTCTGCTGCTGCTGTGCACTGGAGACTGCCCATGCTTCAGTCCTCCGGTCCTTGGCCAACTTCGTGTCTTTGAGCCATCATCATCACAACCAGCAGCATGAACACCATAACCATCTTCGAAACAGGCACCATTCGGACGTGGGAGAAGCGCAACATGGTAGTATCGGATTGAATTGGAGGCGAATTTCTGTGTGAAGAAAACGTCGGCGACCGGAGCGTTTTCTTTGTGGTAGTTTCTTGCGCGCATACGGTATCAATTCCGACTTACATATTTTAATATCCCTATTATGATGGTGGTTGATCGAAGCTTGCACCGACCGGGGAGCATCCTGCGCTCGACCTAGCGAAGGACTTGTGAAGTCTACGTGCGAAATGCTGCTCGCGTTCTCGTTGGAGCGTCGAGAGGTTGCTCGTCCGAGCGTGGTCGCTTTACGGATGGTTGATGGCGACCTAGGGAGTGTAATTCCTCATTTTCCTGAAAATTGCCCGGTCGTCGTTTTGTGCGCTCGCTTGCCTGGATTGGGTTGCCGAGTACCGAGAACCGCAAGGCTGTGCTCCCTTCACCTCCTTCTCTCGGATATGACGGTCATGCCGCAGCTAACCCCATGCAGATACCGATGTCGTCTCGAACGATTGCCGCGCCGACGAGGGACACAGTGTTAAACGCGTGAGTCCGTGGGTCTGAGTGAGAGAACGATGAGTGTGTCGTTGCTGTCAGCGAGAGTACATCGACCGTGTGGCCCGTCAGCGTGCTTTGGTATCTCGGAAGTCGCGGTACTGTCTGGAAGACTTCGATTTGAGAGCGACTGTGGGCACTGGTAGAAGGCGATCAGAAAAGTGTCCTGCTAGGGCTGTTCTGCGGGAGGTACCTTCGGCCGAGTGCGAGTTGTGAAGATAAAGGGTTGCAAGGATCGCACACCGTTCGCGTTGAAAATACTGAAAAAGTCGGAGGTGATACGGTTGAAGCAAGTAGTAGTTGGAGGGGCTTTTGAGGGCGGAGCGAAGTTTTTTTGTATGTAGATTGAACACGTCAAGGCAGAACGGGAAATACTGGAGAAGCTCAGCCATCCGTTCATCGTTAATCTGTGAGATGTGACAATTTTGTGGCGCGCGAAAAATCGAATTGTGGATTCAGTTTCACTACATTCCGGGATGACAAGAGACTGTTCATGCTGATGGAGTATGTGAATGGCGGGGAGCTGTTCTCGCATCTCCGGAAAGAGGGACCATTGCCCGAACGAGGAGGCCAGGTTTTACGCCGCTGAAATTGTCTTGGCATTCCAGTACATGCACAGTGAGTCGGGCCTGGCGAGGCGTGGGTGGAGCGTTGAGTCGGCGTATCATCATTACCGAGGAAAGGGGGCATGTTTCGGTCTAGCTGACTTGTGTCTGACTTGCTGGTACTGGACAGTGCACGGGTTTGAATTCGGGCTACATGAAAGCTGACAACTCGCGATTTTCTCACCTTCTTGTCGGTCATCTCGTTCGTCGTATTGAGCGGAATGGTGGGAGTGAACGTGGCCTTCAGTCTCACGAGCGTTGACTGATAATCGTCGCAGACTGAGGAGTTCGATGTGTGATCGGAACTGCGCGCATTGCCATCATACCGTTCCCCGTCGGACTCGCACGTCTGTTAGGTTTGGACGTAGTGTATCGCGACTTGAAGCCTGAGAATCTTCTAATAGACTTTGAAGGTAGTATCAAAGCGTATCCTGAGGTCGACTCTTGCATTTCATGCAGGTGGAAGATTCCCGATCAGCAGGTCGTTTTTTCCTTTTCAGGACACATTAAAATTACTGACTTTGGTTTCGCGAAGGTCGTCACAGACCGAACTTGGACTTTGTGTGGAACGCCGGAGTATTTAGCACCGGAGATAATTCAGTCTAAAGGTGAAATCGATCACTCGGGCGCGCGCGCTCTTCACCGGCCATTCTGCAAGACGGCACATGTAGCTGAGATGCAGCTCATCCAAGGTTGAATTCAGCAGAACCGAGTGGCGCTGAAGGAGCTGCGGCTTTATTCTGCCTAGAGCCGCTTTTTGTTCTATCTATATTATTTATTCTCTCTTAAAGAACGCCCGTTCTGTCTAGCGGAGCGACGTCATTTGTCTCCGATCGCACGCTTGCCATTATGACGGGTTTCTCAAATTCCAATATGAATGTTTCGGGGCAGCCACTCCGGAGGGCTGGCCAGAGCGTGAAGGTCCTCGTCGCGAGTGTGATTGATGGTGCCTTTGGCAGGCCACGGAAAGGCGGTGGATTGGTGGGCTCTCGGTATCCTTATTTTCGAGATGCTTGCAGGGTACCCACCCTTCTACGACGATAATCCATTCGGAATATACCAAAAGGTAGGTGGGGTGATTCGAACCCGGGTGGGCTGTGATTCCCCTTTTGTCAGGTTTTATTAGGTCGAATAGATTTCCCTAAGCATTTTGATAGCAAGGCCAAGGATCTGGTGAGGCATCTGCTGGCGCGAGACAGGGTAAAACGATACGGATGTCTGAGGGACGGCGTTGAGGACATCAAACGGCATAAATGGTGAGCGATGGTCTCATCTGCTCCACGGAGGGTCTCTCCTGACCGTTTTTCTCAATAATACTCTGCCGTGAAATATCAGTCACAATGTGTTGCTGCAATTTCTCACGCCTTTTTCGTAATCTTTCGCCGGCATACGCGGACGAACATCATGTGTCATGCAGGTTCAAGGGTATTGATTGGGATGCTGCTTTCGATAGAGAGCTACCAGCGCCGTTCATACCCCAGGTCCGGGGGCCTGATGATACCTCCATGTTCGACAGGTGAGCCAGATTTCCCGCTGAAGCGCAGAGAATCTTCTTTCCTTCACGCTGCGGTTGTCGTCGTCACTCAGGTATCCTGAGTCTACTGAGAATTCATCGCCAAGTATCATCGGTGCGGAATATGAAGATGCTTTTAGAGACTTCTGAGTTCTCATTGGTGTCACCACTCAAACAACAGTTGCTACATTTGTTCCTTTCCTTCTTGTCATAGAAGATTTCACTTGGGGAGACTTCTACAGTACCATTTCACGGTCTTGCGAGTTCAGGATAAGTGGCTCTGCTGGCGTCGGCAACGAGACGAAAGATCCCAACGATTATCTAAAGATCGGAGACATGCCGTTGATGACTGAATGCTGTCGTCGTCGTTGTGATAACCATCATCATCATCTTAGCTTTGCATAAAAATTGATTTGCCTCAAGTTTACTCGGTCGTCGTCGTCGTCGTCTATACGCTGCCTGGGAGACATCACCGTCAGCGCTGCGAGCTCTACCACCGTTTACATCGTCTTTTTTCGTGCATCATTGACTTGACTTGGTCAATCATCGCTTTTCGGGGCAGCGTTGGGCTGCACGGAACCTTTTTCTCGCACCGCTCGGAAATGATCCGCCGGAGTGGCGTAGGAAGAGGACTACGATAATGCTGTAAAGCTACGAGTCTCTCGCCGAAAACTGTGCGAAATTGAGGGTATTTTCACGAACAAGGTCGCCTCTACCGGCCGCTGGACCCGACTCGTGGCCGTTCAGACCGTTGCGTGAGATGCCAGCGGTTGCTCAGTGTAGCCTTCTTGGTTAACGGACTTAACTTGACGTGTAGATATCCTATGCGGTAATGAGCAGCAGATGTGCAATCACCGAGTGATCGGATAACAACTACAATGAGTTAACGATCATAGCTAGTAAAACGCTCTTGACTAACCGTTCTAGACGGAGGCTGACTGGACTCCAGTCGGAGGGTTTAGTAGTCGCGGCATACGTCGCCGAAGTTGGGAGAAAGTTCTCACAACTGGTTCTCAGAGTCTCCGAGAAAAAGTTTTGGAAGTCGGTTCTGGAAACCAGCTCGAGAACGGGTTTTGGCTTTGTTTGTTGAGCGATCCGTGAACCATCAAATTCGCGGAGATGAGCGAAGTTGGATTTACGAACCTGAAGCGGGCATGTCTAGTCCGCACGTCGGGTCAGATTTTCAATTTCGTGATGGAACTTTCGAACCCGAGCTTTTGGTCCGTCGCGACTCACGACGATTCGATGCGAACTTTCGATTTCGCAATGAGGAACTTCAAATTCACGTTGGGGCCTCTGATATCTTTGGATGGTCCTTGGTGGTCCCATCGTTGATCGCGTCTTCTCGCTAGTTGACGTGCAGTAGACTTGGCTTGACGTTGACTGTTACTCATTATCTGCCGATCGTCCTGTGTAGGCGTTCATAGCTGGTTCCCCTAGAGAGAGTAACCTTAAAAAATTAGAAGACTTTAAACTCGCCTTGAGTTGACTATGAGCAACAACAACCAAACTTCGATTCGACTGCCTTGCAGTTCGAACGTTCCTGGAGACGCTTTATGAAACGAACACTGGAATCGTTGAATGAGATAGTGTTCAAGTTGAACACTATCGTTGAACAGTTCAACGCCAATACCGATCAGAATCGCAACCACAACCGCTTCACAATTGTCCGAGTTAATATTGAGATGTTCCGATTTTTTTATATTCTACGCTCGGAGAGGCCATTTCCCTCCTGGTTCTCGAAATCGTGTTCATCGAACGCCGTTCATCGAACGGCTTCAACTTGAAGCCTCTTGAGAGGATCCGTCATAAAAGCGATTTCCAACGAAGTCTTGGCCGCCGCAGAAAGCCTTGTTTGTTGAAGCCGTGTCTCGTGACGAGACTCTCGTGTATGCGGCGTTTGGCGTTCGAGGGGGCGCTCGGAATCAGAGTCTGCAGCAGACTGCGCAGAATCCCATTACAAGCAGACTTTCTGCTTGTAATGGGATTCTGCGCGGATGTTTGTGTATGCGTGCAGCGGCCTTTATAGCTGCGTTGCCGACCTGTCGTTGGGTCGTTTTCTCGGCTAACTCCGTACTCATCTGATCACTCTCCCCTCTCATTGTCACAAGTACTAGCTTAACTCGAGGCCCTATTTTGTATTGTAGCGTTCATCAGTGAGTACATGCCCGCATCTCTTCCTGCATATTAACACGAACCCCGTTACACGCTAGTTTCCTTCGCTCCAACATTGGCGATGCACGGCAATGGAGGAGACGCAGGGAATCGATACAGCAGTCGCAGTACGACCGATATGTGCACAATGCCAGGCATGAATCGCTCACACTTCAACCCACGACAAGCCCGTGGCTTCGGTCCGCGCCGCCGTCCCCACGGGTGTTGTGGGTGCAGATTGCCTACTACCGGTGCTCCTCTACTCGGTTGGTTGGTCCTGAGTATGTCCCGAGCACTCCCCAAGGGTTTTGTCAAGTCCCGAGAGAGGTCAAACCCTCGCAGTCCTTATATAGCTGATGAGCCCAATACCGATCGTCTGGGCAAGCGAGATGCTCAGGCCGTGCTGTGAAGTAGAGTCCCAGGGTAGTGGTATTGGCTTATTCTGGCACAAGACATCCGCTTGTTGAGTTTCCCCTAAGTGATATCCAAGTCAGTACCGCGACACGCGCGTGAATCTTTGCTGTCACTGTCTCCCTCGACTTGCTCTAGCCTGGGAGTCTCAGGCGAGACACACGACGAGTGAGCCGCTCGGAAAACTAACGAAAGGCACTGAGGGATCTTCCCCGAGCCGGTGATGAACTTCGGCCGCACTAAGTGTGCATCCTGTCCTCGGAGGCTTGCCAAGAGGGGGCGTCTGCTTGTCGTACGGATTGGTGACGTTAATGCGCTGTGGGGACGCCTGCGGCGCCTCGGCCAACAGGTGTTCGAGTATGGAGAATTGTGTTGGCGAGTACGACGTTGGTGACACGCCCTCTGGTTTCCTTCGATGGTCGAAACCGGCTAGAGTTGAGCCCTCTTGGTCTTGGAGATTATCGGCAGGACTGGAAGCCGCGAGCAGGAAGTATCCTACGTCTCATATGGTCATGTGGGTTATCATATTGGGACTATGGCTAACCTTCTTCGCAGGAAGCATCTGGACCTTTCTAACCGTTGCATATCGCCTACCTTCGGTACTGAGAATCACAGTCCAGAAAGTGACCGTGGACCAACAAGTTTGGTGTGGTATGCTCTCATTGGATCCACGTGTTGAATACTGCGCGCGGGGAACCGTGGACTTGAGAATCCAAAACGGATTATGGACAGATCTGACTATAGTGGAAGCCCACTTGGCACCGTTAGAGCCTCGTTACATAAGGCTTCGTGAAATAAACTATGTTCTCCACGGTTGGTTAGTCATCGGTGGGTTCGAGGCCAAGGCCATGAGTGAAGGTGTCTATACAGTACCAGTGTTTTTACAAGCAGCGACATTTGAAGGTCTCTCTCCCGTCAATGGCACCAGCATCGAGGATTGGATTCTTCATCTAGAGCTGCGCGTGCTCGGATACTATTTCCTTAAACCTTTTCACTATGGTACTGTACGAGTACCGAGTTTTACTATTCGCGTTCCCCCAACATCGTAAATAATTCCTGGCCGATGTGTTGTATGGTGATGGGGCAGCGACGTCGCATCTGACTCGACTCTCGTGGGTCGAGGACTTTGCACAGTAGCTGATTGTTTTGTCGAGTACATCAGGTTTAAGTATTTTTGGCAAGATTTCCAGATCGGGAGCTTTTGAGTGATAGTCTAACAGTCCTTTTCGTATCTAGTCTGGATCGGACGGGACAATTGCATATGCACGGATGAAGTTATCGTGAAGTGAGAGAACAAGCCCCGCTCGCTTCGCAACTGATTGCAATGCGAATCGCATCATGATACTATTATCTGCACTCTCGCTGAAGCCACGGTTATACTTGCCCGCGGTGACTTTGTTGTCCTGTGCAGTAGGGTTCTCTCCATCGGCTGATGCTCTCACATGGAGAATCCTCTTCGTGAGTATGATCCATTGGATACGCCCCATGGTTTCCTCCGATAGTCGAGACCAGTGCCAGCCAAGCCTGCGCCAGCTAGGAGAGTCTCCTAGCTGGCGCAAGCTTGGACCTGTCAGTAGTCTCCTAATGAGGCTACTGACAGGTCTCAAGGTCGCGAGGCGAAAGCATTCGATTTATTTTGTTGTCACTTGGGCCGTCCTTTGCGGATTACCATTAGCCTCCGTCCTGCTGTACATCTGGAACTCACTGCTTATTGAATATGCTCTCCCTTCGGTAATACAGATTTCAGTGGAGAGTGTCACCATGGACCACAGCGTTTGGTGCGGTTTGATCACCTTGGGCTATCCACCCGACATGTGGGACTGTGTACGAGCAACCATAAACTTGAGAATCAGGAGCGGACTATGGCCAGATCTGACAATCGTAGACGCCGAGTCGCGCCCGGCGCCCGCCTTCACGGGCTCTTCGAACACCAAGTGTGATGTTGCTGGTGTGTTGTCAAGCGGTGGCATCGAAATCCAGGCCATCAGCGAGGGTGTCTACACATCACCGGCATTCTTACAATCACTGAGGACCGATGGTTGTTCTTCAACTGAAGTCCCGGAGGCCACCATCTGTGATGCTTATCTAATTCTCCGTGCGGTTGGATATCAATCCACCACTGGTCATCGCTATCCTGTTCAAGTACGGAGCTCCAGCGTTCCACTACCACCATTGTGAATCGTTCGTGATCGGCTTATTAAATATTGACGATATAGGGGAGCCGGAACCCACTCGTGCATATCCTTCACTTGAATGGTTCGACTTTTCCGAGGGATTGCCTTCGAGAATGGGCCCTTTCTTGTACAGCATCCCTGTGCTCTGTACCTCTTCCCTCGTGAGCCCGCGGGAATAGTCAGCTTCGGCAATGCCCATTACGAGTCCCGTCTTACTTACGTGTTCACTCAGCGGCACACCACAAGTGCTATAACATTATAATACTGATTATAACTCAGCTGGTAGTGCTGGCAGCTTCCGCTTGCGGGGCGATGCCGCCTTGCGGGCGTTGGAGTTGCTGGTAGAGCCCTCATGGTTCGCCGCCCCAATGTACATGCGTACGCGTTGATCGACCATATCACTTCCCCTTTCCATAGATTGCCTCTCTCCAGCCTATCGCGTTTCGTCAATCGGGGACTGCTCCAACCGTCGTTAGTGCTCCTTCAATATTATATTAGGTAGCTATCGATATTCTGATGGATGGCCTCACAGCCAGTGTTCGCCTGGTTGAGGCCATTGATGAACCTCTCAGATTCGGATATTCTACCATGCGAGACGTGCATGATTCAGTTTCCTCTCAAAAAAGCCCCATCCCGCCTAGCTTTGAGGTCTCCTCTTCCCAGGGAGATTCTGACTCGTTAGCAAGCAACGCCATCATCGGCAGTGCTAAGTCACCCCGAAGCCCATCGAGGGGCTGCGGTCTCATAGGGGTCCCTCAGCTGTCCGCTTTGTAGGTTCGTGTTCTCGGCGCCTTGCTATGTTCTCACCAACTCCCCACCATGAGATCTCGATGACCAAGGAGGATCTGATGAATGCTGAGGAGAGGTTGGACAAGAGAAACAGAAAGGGTGGGCTGTTGACCTTGTGGCCGTGTGCCATCTGATGCGAATCGCCATTGGGGATGAGCAGCTGCTCTATTTCTGTCAGCGAAAGGGGGAAATTTCCGAATGTTTCTCCTGTGAAATATTTCTCGGCTCAGCGATGACGAACGTAGTGTGGAAGTTGGTGGTCTCAGATCGTAGCGGGGGTATCGGTGATGATACTGAGTCCGACTGGAGCGATGAGACGCCTTACGAGGTCGACCATGACGCTGTGGGCGTGGAGAGTGCGTATTTTGAAGATATGAGCGCGTTCTACAACAGAGTTGTGGAGCATAGGGCTGGCAGTTCGTCTCATGTCAAAGTGAAGCCAAGATACTTTTCCTCCCAGCAGCTTTGGTCATTATCAGGTCGAAGCGCTGCGGCAGAGGTTCCTACGTCTGCTGAATGCTGTCCATTTGCCGGGACAGGCGGTGAAGATACTGAAGGATCTCATGGGTGCTGTACAGGTATGCCAACCGGGTGGCGATGGTAGTGATATTTTCTTCCACCATCCTCGATGCCCTTCTACTCGTTATGGTATTCATGCTGGGTCGGAGGGCAATTAGTGTCTCGAGATTCGGCAAACATGCATGATCCGGTGAAGATGAGAATCTTGGAAACGCACTTCCACTCGGATGATGGAAGGTCTTCTGCCGATCGCCATGATCAACCTAAGATACTCCACAGCAGCATCACAGTTGACAGTGCCAGACGCTACAAGCTCATATTCAAGATACGCGGCGCCCGCTGCGTCTACGAGCAGGTCACTTACGGTAGGCGGCGCGCCGGTATCGACACTCGAATGCTGTGTTCAGGGGACCCAAACATGCAGGTCTTTGATGCAGCCGAACAGCCACACACGATGGTGGAGGTGCCGAACATCAAGGCCAGTCTGTAAGGCCGAAGGGTCTCCCCTGTCCCTCGTCGGAGAGCTCTCGCCCGGAAGGCTCGTACTTAGTGATGTCACGGGAATGGTAGCCGTGAAGGACGAAGGCCTTACTTAACTACGAGTTATCAAGTTGATATGCCGTACTTTGGGCAAGTCTTCATTTCGTTAATAATATTAAGGATTTACGCTTTGCTCTTCTCACAAGGCGGCGCACGAGCGTCCCTCGTTCAGGAGGGCACGAAATGAGCATTCTGTACTGTAGAACTAGGAGCCCTTTAGAAGACGGGATGATTGAGGTTCAATTTCCTCGCCCCATCCAATGACACCTCGGAGCCGGGACAATCGTCTCCCCTTCAGGATGATCAGTGATGACCTCGTGTTTGATCTCGAGTACCGCTACAGACAGCATCACCGCATTCCAACCTACAACAGACCAGGGCTCATCATTCATGAAGATAAACTGGCTAAGCTCATCGGTGCCTCGACACCATCGGTTCTCACCCATTTCACTTAGTCCCAGGTCCGACGGTCCTGGCGTGCCCTGGAGCTTCCGTCTGGCAACTTCTAGGTGTGATATGTTCCGACCCCCTCACGCAAGGGTTCCAGCATGTATGAGGGCCTCCTTGAAAGGGAGGTCCTTCTCGGCCGTTCCGTTCAGATTCTCCCCTTCCACCTCGCTAATGTGGTCTATCGTGTCGATCCACCGGCGATTGATGTAGCCGCACTTGTCGGTGGGTTCATGATCGTTGCCATTTGTCAGGCGGACCCTTCGGTGGAGTTCCTCGGCATGAGTGAAGGGAGGTTCCTGCTGATGAAGCGACGGCCAAGATATCGATTGCCCCCACCATCATTGCGTCGATCGTCGTAGATGAACCATGTCCTCAACACGGTGCTTCTTCACTCCAGTGTGTCTTGTCTACAGTATCGAGCTCGGCAAGGGAGAAGGGTTAGGTGGTGTGATCACACGGGATCCTTGATCACCAAACACCCTGTATGATCCCAGTCTGAGAACTTCGATGCGGAAGTGTGATTTTAGACAATTTTTTCTTCCAGACGGAAATTTCGAGACGATTTTTCTCGCGAGGCT
The DNA here is from genome assembly GCA_013115135.1 of Perkinsus olseni. Taxonomy (NCBI): domain Eukaryota; phylum Perkinsozoa; order Perkinsida; family Perkinsidae; genus Perkinsus; species Perkinsus olseni. The sequence goes on from JABANP010000043.1 coordinate 170,269, forward strand.
GACTAGAATTCGGCAGACGAAATTAGTCGCGGATTAGTTTCAATCACCCCATGTAGATGGTGGAGCTCGAGTGGTTTGCCCATCAAACGACTTCCCATCTATGCAGGGGTTTCTTTACTCTCCTGATGTTGCTTTTGACGTACGGTCCATGGTATCCTTCACGCTGAGGGGGTCTCAACGCCCGGGAAGTTTTTTTTCTAAGAAGCGTTCAATGGGGAGTTTGGCAGCTGGGGTGGGGGGTTTCCGATGATTGAATAGTTGGCACAACACGAGACATCGTTAGCAAGACCACATCTGGTGTAATAGTTCAATCGACTTCATCATGATGAGCAGGGAAGTGAGGTGAACTCCTTGACCGAAGTAACTGCACGATGCCAATTAGGGAATAATACGCGTTGGGAGCTTTACCGAGGGTGACTGGGGCAGGGAACAGCACCACATGCCCCTCGTCAGGTCGAAGCCCTGGTCGCCATCGCCTGTTGACCTGCAGGGAACGGGCGATTCGCACCGCCTGCTGGCCATGGTGTCTCGGAACAGGCTACGGCCGCGCCATTCGGCATCTGAGGTTGATGCAGGGAAGATACGAGTAGAGGTTGGGATGGAACTCACTGTCAGCTCCTTCTCTTAGAAGCTTTCCTCGCCAATTGTTAGGGAGTCGAGTGAATCTTGGAAAGTATCTTAGGTTGAAGAATGTTAGATACGGAGCTAGTCGGGAGACGGACGTACGGATCGTTATATCCGCACCCAACATAAAGGCCATGCGTGGCCTTCAAGCACGTATTGAAGTGATGGGAAATATCATGACGGGCAGGGTACCCGCCTCCACCAAAGGACAGTGACATACGAAAGACAGCCAACGTTAATGGAAGGAAATTGTTCAAAGTGCGCTGTGTGATTAGCGCGCGCCATTCTAATCGATTTCTCTTACTGCCGTGCTCGCGCAAGATCCGTCTTCCCGTCTTCACCATGGCGGAGTTGCCACCATCGCCGCCTCTCAGTGAGGTTCTCAACGACAGGATAGACCGGGGCAGGTCCTTTGGGGAACAGTACTAGCATTAGGGCTCTTCGGGGATGGCCCAGGTGCTCTTTCACAGGCCCCGTCATCATCACCACCATCGCCACCATCATCATCGGAAGGCGAGGAGTAGCCGATGTAGAAGTGAAGTGCCCGAGGGAGTATCTTTTATTCCGTCTGTTGCTGTGGTATTGTCCTTTCTTGTAGGCCCACCGGAGTCATCGAGGTGAGGGCGGTCAACAGCGTCACAGGTAGGAAGTGTCGTGAAGGAAGGATGCGTATCTTTACTTCATGCAGGAGAGTGAGGAGAAGGTCGTCATCGTCATCCGCGGCTTCGTCTGGCTATAGTAAGATGCTCTCGCAAGGGGTCGATGCCGCGGCTGTACGGAAGGATCTTTTGACGTGAGTTACACCAGCTTTAACCTTGGATATGTGGGTGACCCCTGTTCAGGTCCCTCTACAGAAGGGACTTCGAGGATTGGATGGCCGTTCGACGCACGGGAAAGAATTCTCAGGTGAGAGTCCTCGGAAGCTCCCCTCTGGTCATCCGGGAATCTAGGGTCGACCAGTGGCGGGCGCACGAGTTGTGAAGATCCCAATGAGCTTCGACGCTAAGGAAAGCCAAGTGCCTTTCGTGGACTCGGACGCCACTCCCGCGAGCCTGTATCGGGTAGTACATCGCCGAGGTCTCATCGGGCTGAGTGGACGTGTAGGAGACTATTGGTGGTTGGTATGGGGAAGGGGAGGGCAAAGGGGACCCGTTCGAGGGGTCGAGGGCCAAGGATCCCAACGCGCCTCCACCGATGGCAAGCACTGCGGGTGAGTATCTTCTAGCGGGCGTGGGTTGAGTGGTCCGCAGGGTGTCCGTACGCGACTGTGAGCCCGAGGAAGGGCAAGCCGGTGTCGGAGTTGCAGGAGGTCAACAGCTGTTATCGAACGTGAGGAGGTGGATTTGTGGTACTTGAGAAACTCTCACGGCTTAGTTATATGGACGTAACGTACGAGGATAATGTGCGAGCGATAAGGGATAGTGTAAGAGGGAAGAGCCTTCGAATTAGTCCCACTGGTACTAATGAGGATACATTCTTAACGGTAAGCAGAAGGTCCCGGGTTCGATCCTCGGGGAGGTCGTTTTTGACAGGTTCAAGGTGGCGTCCCTTGCCAAACTCGGTTGGAATATAATGAGCGGGTGAAGACAGCCCGATGGGAGGCAGGAGTAGTTGTCCGCGATATGCTCCTACCATGACGGCCTCGTGTGCCTTTACCAATAGATGTCCCTTCTACTCTTGGCCTTGGGTTGCTGTTCCCGGGGCTTTTGATTGTGGGTGGAGGGAGATAGGTCCTTCTTCCGTGTAGCGATGGCGACGGGCGGCGTCCAGCCGATATTGCAGGGCGTGTGGGACCAAGTGAGAGCCCTTGACCGATGGCAGGGCAAGCATGTAGTGTCTCACATTATATTCCCATCGGTAAGGTAGAGATGTCATGACCGGGGATAGAACCTGGGGTCTTGTCAGGTTTGGGCGAGTGTGGCCTTCGTACTCGTCTGTCTTTATTTCACAATTTTCTATGATATCCCTCACGTGATGCGGTCGAAGATCCAGGTAGGGGCGATAAGGCTTCGGCTTCGTCCAGGGGACGTTGTCTTTAGCCAACCAAGTGGCCCACGACGAGAGACCTCATCATTAGCTCCATCCCACAAGTGTTACGATTGGTGTGGTATGAACCGCTGCACTGTTGTGTGTTTCAGACCATCATCTACTTCGTCATTAACGGGTTATTGTGGTACTACTTGGAAGTCTACGTCGAGCTGCCGCGCGAAGCCCCCAGTCTGTTACAGTTCACGAAGGAGTTGCTCGGCTGCCTCGTAGCCTGCTAATCCTTCGTCCACTGACGGCGGCGTCTGTCTCGTCCCTCAGATCGTTGGAGACTTGTGTATCTACTGGTACCACAGGTGGATGCACGCAGTACCCTTCTTGCTACGTAACGTCCATTGTGTGCATCACGGTTATCGGGCCGTGTATAGCTGGGCTGGAGGGATCCTCCATCCTATGGAGGACGTAAGAGCCTCCCTCCTACCCTCCCCTCCTCCTCGCCCCCTCTCCTAGATCTGCGTGGTGGCGTGCAACATATGGTACCCGTGGCTGTTCCAATGCCATTGGCTAACGGTGAATGCCTTCACCTTTATATGGACTTTGAATCTGATAGAGGAGCATAGCGGCCATGACGTGTGGTGAGTGCCTCGACGCCCTTCGTAGTAGTACCACTCCTCGCCCTCTTCAGGTGGGCGCCGTACAATCTACTGCCATTTGATCTGGGCGGGGGAGCGGCGGTAAGCAACGGGGCGTATCTTTTTTTTCTGTTTTGGACGCTCTTCGACCTAAGATTCTCGCTCCAGTCGTTGACCAGGCTCGGGGTGAATGGGCTCATAACGATGAAACGAGGGGCGTTGAATCTTCCCGTAGGTACACGATCTACACCATTCTACTAATACGCGGAGGAACTTCGCTTTCATTTTTAACGGTTGGGATATCCTATTCAGAACGGGAATACCGAGTGAGCACTCACCAGGGGGAAAGTAAGTATTCTGTGAAATGCAAGGCTCGACCTTGGATACCTTTTTCTCCTATTAGGTATGCCCATGTTACGTTATTATTCCTGATCATGCTGGGGGCTGGCATCGCCTACGAGGAAGGGTAAGTGGTGCGTAGTGTTGTCCAATAGCTATGGTCTAATAGTGTACTAGACCTCCGTAACGAGTAGCCCGAGTACGACGCATGCGGGTTCTAACCCCGGCACGGGCTTTTTTACGTATTTTCGCTGGTGGAATGGGAGTGGAAGCGATTTCTTGGTCTGCCTCGTCATCATCATCGGACTGTCGTGTGCTCATACGAGTTAGGAGAGGTGTGGTATCGGTCCTTACCTCAGGCATGTGTCGTGGACCACAGCGCGAGGAGTGTCCATTGCTATGACTCTGACTATTCTACTTTGTGTAGCATTTCAAAGCACATTGTGCTTGTCCAGCAGCAGTGGCAGGAAGCTACGGAATGATTGAACTAAGCTCACACAGAGTGATGATGATGGCGAGGTCGTGTGGCTTCCTCGTTTTGTTTATGTCATGCCTGGTTGAGGCCCTCAGATTTCACACCCTCGTCATCGGCAGCCGCCCTTGTCGTGTTTGGGGGGTCGGGACTTCGTCTACGTGCTGCTTCTGATACAGCCCGTTCGGAAAAATTGTCCACAGCTGATTTGGACCATTGTGAGTATGAATATTGTAACGAGGCCAAACTCAGTGGGACAGAAGTTTGAGGGCGTGCATTGCTCGACTCCGTTATTCCCAGGGTGATGGTAGTTTACTATGACCACTGAATGCTGTCCTCTGTCGTCATCCATCACCAACCCGACTGAGAAGCTCATCCAGACCAAGATCCAGTGGAGGGGGAGATCGGTCAAGCTGTGGACGTCCGGACCGCTGCGGATGACGTTACGTTATCCCCATCATCGTCAGGTATGACCAGCTCGAGCCGCTGAGCACGGCCAGGCTGCAGCAGCGTGCTAAGGACTTGAAGGCCTTGGTGGAACCCTTCGTGAGGTGCTCAAGGATTCCCATGAGATATGCAGACACGATCAGGTCGGCCTTCGTGCGCTCACTTTGCGGAGGAGACCCTCCGTCCTTACGGTTGGCCATGGTTTGCTCCCCTCAGGTGGATTCTGGAGTTGCAAGCTCATCTGTCTGGTCGAAGCTTACCCGACTTTGGGTATCCAGACACCGTTTATTGCACGGGGCGTTGGGCCATGCCCTCCCGTCTAGCACCCGAGGCTGAGGTGAGGGTGATTGAAGATGTCAGGGGGTGATTGACGAGTAGATCATTGTCAACAGAAATGTATTAGTAAACATAGTCACCGCGGTTCGGGCTGCGGTCTGCCGTCTTCCTCGGGTATTCACGAGGTTCCTTTTACTGACCGGGAGCAAGGGCAAGATGCTCTTTCTAGATCTCGGAATTCGGCGTTTTGCGATGGCCGATGGTTATGTGCTGAGGTGCTTGAGCGGTCGAGAGTTTGCCCGTCGTGTTTGCATCGTCGCTACTTTAGGACTCATTGCCCTCTGTGCGGCCCAAGTTCGTCGTGTTACCCCCGGAAAAGACGGGGGCTGGCTCAGATGATGAGCCTAAAAATCTGTTCCTAGAATCTGCTGTGTCGGAGGAAAATTTTGAAGAACAACGTACGAGGACTCCTGCTGTAGCAACACGAGAGGAGGGTGCTGCTCCCCTCCCGCCGTGGATGGGCACCCACATGCTGGCTGAAGGGCTGAGTCAGACACCCAGGCAGAAGCCTAGGGGAAAGATGAAGAGCGAGAGGACTTGGGAGACGCTGAGGGGTACGATCAAGCTAGGCGATGCTGACGAGTCTCCTTCTCCCGGGACTCCAGAGCAGCAGGAGCCGTCGGTCTGCTGTGATCATCATATGGTTGACACGGGCAGCTTGGCCTCGGCTGAGGAGCCTGCAAGGCGAGGGTGTTGGGAAGACCATTTTCAGGATATGTCGACGGTTAGGGTCGAACCCAGGGTCGAAGGCAGGCTACATCACTCTCCTACCATAGCTGGTTACCACGATCATTTTGAGGACATTGGGACAGCTCAGACAGATGCCAAGGCCAAGGTGGTCAGCAGGCTGCATCATGGTGCCACGCAAGAGGGCTGGCACGATCATTTTGAGGGCGCTGTTGAACCAACGATCGGGGCTGCGGTGAAGGGCAAGATCCACGCCTCCCCTACTCAGGAAGGATGGCGGGATAACTTCGATGGTGTTGTCGAACCCAAGGTGGAGGCGGTCGTGAAGGGGAAGCTGTTGGGGTCATCAGTTGAGGAGGGTTGGCATGACCACATGCTGGCAGTGGGGGTGTCGGACAGGCCGGCGTTTATCGGAGCAGAAAAGCGGCATCAAAGCCAGCTGATGCTAATGGATCATTTTGATACCCTCAGCACTCCCAACAGGGAGGATATACCCGAGGGACACAAGAGGTTCGGCACGCCGCTTCAGGAGGGGTGGACGGACCACTGGCCGACGGCCGATGATGCTGCTGCCGATGAGAATCCACGGTCGTGGGGTAGTAAGAGGTTTCAAGGCGATGCTATACTGAAGGGACGACAGGACCACTTCGAAACCTGTGGTACTGTCAACACTGTGCCGGTGGTACGGGGCCGGCGACCGGCGCCGCCCCAGGCGATGGCCTACGATGACCATTTTATTTACTCTGGGGAGGTTGCTGGCGATGGCACGCTGGCCGTGAGGCGAGAGCCTTCGACGCCGTTGATAGACGCTAGATGGCGAGTGGAGCGAATGGACACCTCCTGGACGAAGGCTCGGCGTAGGGAGAAACGCCACATACCTGTTCTACTATGATGATGATGTCTGATGTTTATAAGCTCGTCTGCATGACCTTCCCAGCTGCTGATGTTCAACTCTGATCGACCGTGGTTCTGAGTTGTTGGCGAGGGGTCTCATCCACACTGGAAGCTCTGCGCCCTTTCATTCAGGGGGCGCTGTGATTGATGTAGTAGGCTAGCTCTATGAGGGTGGCCTCATGAGCAGCTACTATGGTTGGCGGCCGAAAAAAGACGTTAACAACGTGAGAGTAGCATAAATTGTGGACAGCCCTGGGTCGCCCGGGTAGAGTGATTTTGTTGGCAGCAGTACTCTTGGATGATCGACATCTCCCTCCTCACCACACCCTCGGGTCGTCCCCTTGTCCTGCAGCCCCTGTGGGACCAGCTGTTGGAGTTGGAGCAATGGAGGGACCTTCAATTGGTCTCCCATGCCCTCTTCCCTGGGGTGGGGCTTCCTGTGGATTCCTTAGCGCGTGATCCCTTCCTTTGCAGGTGGTGGCCACAGCAGCCTACATCGCTATTTGTACTTACTATACTCTCTTCTACGACATACCCAAGTACATGGACACCAAGATTCAGGTGGGTCTTAGGCGATTTCGCTAAACGCCAGCTTCAACCTTGGATTCCTCAGCCCTCCAGATGGCCAACTGTCGGGACCCTCTTCTTCCACACAGTCGTGCAAGTAAGTCCCCGCACCTCCGCCGTTGGTCGATCGGCGTATCGTCAGTCCATCGGCTTCACATTGATGATGACATTTGGCATCTACATGACCAACTACCACATCGCCTTGCCGGCCGAGGCCCCAACGCTATGGCAGGCCTTCAGCGACGTCACGCTGTCCTTCGTAATGAGCGTCGGTCAGAGCGCTGCTGCTGTCTTTGATGGGCTCAGGTCGTTGGAGACTCCTGCACATACTGGTATCACCGTATGTTCCACATCCCCTGGCTATACCGTAACATCCACAGCGTCCATCATCAGTACTATGAGCCCTACAGCTGGAGCAGCGCCATCATCCATCCCATCGAGCATGTAGGGAGGGGTCTCGTTGTGGTGGGTGTAGTTGTAGAACATAACTAGATTGGGCCCATAGTGAACGAGATAGGGCAGATAGAAAGTGGAGTAGTTGAGAGAATGGGTTGATGATGTTAAGCTAGCATCAGCACAGCTCAGTTGTGTTATGCACTTCTCCGGTCGCAATGAGCCCCTCAGTATCAGGCCTGCAGCCTCGCCATCTACTACTGGTACCCGATCCTCATGGGGCACCATTGGCTCACCCTCAACATCTTCGCCTTCATTTGGGTGGCCTGGCTTTTGGAGCAGCACAGCGGCCACAACACCTGGTAAGCCTCCCCTCTATAACCACCCTACCGCTGTTGTTTCTCAGGTGGTCGCCGTTCAACCTGTGGCCCTTCGAGCTCGGCGGCGGCGCTCCAGTAGGGTCCTGCGCGGATGGTATTACTAAATTTGGTCTCCAGATTCATGACCTCCATCACTCGGAAAGGAGCCAGAAAAACTACGCCCCCATACTCAGGCTGTGGGACAGGATCTTCGACACGGAAATCCAACCCGACCCTAAGTTCAAATCGGGAATGTAGTCCCTAGGCCTAACCCGGAGAAGAGCGGAAGTTGTGGTATCAGGTTCGTCCATGTTACGGCCCTTCTGATGATCCTCTTGTGTATCGGTATCGGCTACGAGAACGGGTGAGCAGGGGTGGAGGGTGTCGAGAAGAATTTCAATCTACTTGTTTCAGCAGTCTCCCGCGGGAAATGCTTTCGGGCATTGATAACGCTGTCGCTCTGGTTCAAACTGATTAGGAGGCACAGCGAGAGGGATTGCGATTTTCGTTCTCCCAGGTACATCACCCTGACGGGCTGAGATCCAATCAGCCGCGCCAAGAATTATCTTTTGAAAGATCGTTAAGTTGTATCGTCTTCATCATCACCACCTGCTGCTGCCCGTCACGTTTTGTTGCCGACTTGACGATTTTCACCCGGCCTGGCGGCGGTCACGGCGCTGATGAAGGGTTGGTATATATTTTTGAAGTAGTCCTAGCAGACATGACAGGCATGTCGAGTGTCCATGGCCACTGCGGGTTTGTGTTGGTATAGGGGCTAACTCGACCATCCCCGGCAACTCCTAGAAGCGAACTCGACACGACAAACTTTCGACTATCATGTCGTCGCGAACGAGTAGCCTACGAGGGAGGGGCGTGCCCTTCACGCAACTAAGCTCACGAACACTGACCGAGGGGAGGGTAACGGCATGCAAAGGCAACCTCTTCGGAAGCACTTATAACGGCAACCGAGAAAACATCTCTTCAAGCCCCTCACCTCTCCTCCGACCATCCTCCAACCAGAAAATTTCCGAAACGCCAATCTCAATAGGTTTTTCGAGTAGTCCTCAGCCATGCCGCCTCTGGTAGAAGCCACGTCTGCTTTTAAAGGAGTTATTGATCAATCAACTGAGTCCTTGCAGAGGATTCGACGGGTACATCGACAGAGCGTATCTTAGGTTCATCATGGTTCTATACAGATTCTGGAAGCTGTCGGGAGTCCGCTGGAGGCGCTAGCGGCTTCAGGGTCGAGGTTTGTTCATGTCACTGGTAACTTCCAGAGCATTGCATCAAGTTGCCTGAGCGCTCCCTTGCAGGGACCAACGGCAAGGGCACGGTGTGCGCAGGCCTGGCTGCAAAACTACGGCAGTTTCGAGTGGGGACCTTCACCAGTCCGTGCCAGCGATGGCCGAACGATCAGATATCGGTCAACGGTGACAGCATCCCCGCCGCAGGGTGAGCTTGAAAAGGACAGGCTCCTGCTGTTACAGCCGTGGACTGAATCAGGTATGAGCGAGAATTGCAGCGTATAATGGAGGAGGCCCGCAAGGAGGGCGAGGTCGGGTTGACAGACTTCGAGGCGACGACCATCGCTGCGTTCTCCTGGTTCGCTAAGATGAGGTTGGTATCCTGTAGATGGTGAAGGTCACGATTGATGCCCTCAGGCCGCTGGATTTCGTCATTATCGAAGTTGGCATGGGTGGCCGTGAGGACGCCACTAACGTGAGCTTTCCTTCCTCTCCGTGGTGATCATCAGCATGCGTCGAGTCAGGTCCTCCCTAGTACGGACGTGGCTGTTTTAACGGGTGTCGCCCTCGACCATACCAACTTTTTGGGACCGACACTTGAGGATGTGGGTGGACGGATGTATCTCCTTAGGCTGTCATGGTCGATTCCCAGATATGTTCCGCGAAGTGTGGTATCATCACCCCGCACACCCGCACGGCTGTGGTCTCCGGGGCCTACGTCAATGCATCATGCCTTGATATTGTGCAAGACAGATGCGCCCTGACCGGCACCGACTTCCGAGTGGTGGAGGGCTCCGCTGATAGCGACGACTACAAGGGCCACTACGCCGCCCTCGAGGATGAGATCATGAAGGCCCTCGGTGTCTCTGATGACCAGAAAAGTCGGCTTTCGGGTAGGGCTATTTTGAAGGGATTCCGTCGCAATGGGCCCTCAACAGGTCCCGGGAAGCATCTCGAGTTGCGAGGTCGACAAGAGCTCATCCAGCATCCACTGGACCCCTACCCTTCCCATGATACTCGACGGTGCTCACAACGACGAGGGTCTCAGGTCCCTGGCGCACTTCATACAGCAGACCTTGGAGGGGCAGCCTGAGATCACTGAGGTGCTCGCTGATACTCGTACAGACCTCAACCCAGTACAGTGTTCGATTCTTGATAGCCTTAAACTTGATAACCCGAACAAGACAACAGGAAAATACCTTTGAAACTTGAAACCTACCAAGTGCTCATCATTGTTCGACCAAAGCTTCGCACAACGAGGCAATATGTGAAACCTATTACTCTGACCATCAAAATTCTACTTTTTCGTTCGATACTTCTAGTTGCCATGGTCGCATTGATTTACCGCATCCAGTATCGGGGTGTCAGTTACGGTTCATCGTGGCCCTCTCCGGCGGTAGGATCCCCAGTGAGCTCTTCCCTCTGTTTTTAAAGCCCTTCGCGGTGCCCACGACCGGTGTCTACACCACCACATTCAGAGACGTCCCGCAAATGCCCTGGGTAGGATCAAATCAATTTCCATTGCAACGTCGAAGGGAATCCCGATCAGGTGAAAGCCGTGGATCCAACAGAAGCCGCCAAGGCAGCTCAACAGTAGGCCATGGCAATGGGCACTGTGGTACGCTTGAATGCGCCGACCCAGGTGTTTGCCATCGACGAAGATCATCGAGCCCGTGGAGGACCTGACGACCGCTTTAAAAAGGTCTATCCACCCCAACACGGACGGTGAGTGGCTCGAGTGCTCCTGCTACTTTCACGTCGTTCTTCTCAGTAACGCACCGCCCTCTCGTGGTCGTGTGCGGTTCGCTTTACCTAGTACGAGAGTATCTATTGTTGCTTGACGAGGGGCTGCTCGAAATTTGATTTCCACCCATCCCTGTTGTGTTCGAGTCAACACTCTCAACTCAATAACGACCGCACTTTGAAAAATATACCTTTGCATAGTACGGGACAGTGGATACTTCATTCGAGCCCTTCCGAGGTCGTTGCCGCGTTCCCTTCTACAGCCGGCGTAGGGCTGACAATAGGGCAAGCAGATCGTGACCACCGACGCTCCCTACTCCCCGTCTATCACCTTGTGGTTGTAGTCGCTCGAGGCGATTCTGCTTCCGTTGAATTGCTGCAGCTGGTCGTTGAACATGTCGCATTATACAGTACTCGCTGGTCACTCTCTTCCCCCGCTGATATCATATCACGTTCCGTCTGAGAGAACACAATCCCCACCACGGTACTACGAACCCTTCCTTCCTCACTGGCCCCAGCTTGGTCGTCGCCAACTGCCACGCTGAGTTGTATATATCCGCTGCCTTCGTCGCTGCCACTAAAAACTGGCAGAGTTCTGACGCTGCATAGCACCATTGGGCCAGGGCATCCGGGCTGAAGTCGGGATCCAGTACGATAGAGTGCAACCTGATGGTAAAGACGGTACGCGAAAGGCAGGCAAGCCAGAATTACTTATTGAGTGTCCACAGAGACACATCCTGAGCACGACGATCCATCAGTCGTTCGACGAACTGCTCTGGAGAGGCTCTGATATCAGACACCATCCTTTGGTAGGAGGGAGTGGGTTCCTCACTGATCGTGACGGGAGATGGCATCGTGCCTGAAGTGGCCTTTGCTGTACCATCGCAAGCCCACTCAGCCCTTACCCGTAACAATAGCGACGTCTCTGTAGTTCATGAACAGGGTGTAGGCCATCGCTGTGAGATTTAGTGTTCGCGATAGGGGCACGCTGGTGATGGAAGACACCCCATCAGGGTTCGCCTTCAAGTAACTGAACTTACACGATGGGAGCTCTCCTTACACAGTACAACCGCCACGACAGACAGTGGCAGTCCTTATCGATTCCCGAGCTACGAGTGAGAGAAGGCCCCTCGACCGGCATTACCATATTGAGTCAACCATTTGCCCAGTGTACCGTGAAGTCCGATCCATCAGAGCGACGAACTCTGAGTATGCGTCATTCTCCTTACACCCGAGGTTTCCCATTATACAATAGTGAAACGCTGAATGGAAGAAAGGCGTGGAAGAATCAAAATGTGTTCAGTAGACCTTCTCTGAAGAAGCCGGTCGAAGCCTTAGAGCAGGAAGACGTGATAATTAAGTCATGTATTGCTCGTTATTAAGGACAGTTTCAATCTGACCTCCCCTGAGTGCTCCCGGGATGACTTCAAGATACGCCAGGCTCAATCCTGGGAGTGCGCTCGGAATTCAGGAGAGATCTATTGGGCTCCTCTAATACTTCTCATTGTTGAGGGGAAGAGAATCGTAATCGATCACACGACAACTCTGTTCGGCCTCGCTGCCTAATGCCGCCCCACGGAGATCTGCGCCCTGATCACAAGAGTGCCCGACGTGTTAGGGCGCTGAGGAGAAATCGTCGTGTGAATTACGCCCATGAGGCAACGGTCCGTCGCATTGTAGCGCTCGATGGGGATTGTGTCATCTACTACCCCCATACTTAACGCACAGGTTTCCTAATTGGACCAGGACCACGGGAAGCCCTTCCCGACCAACTTGACAGCAAAGTAAGAACTTGGCAGTCGTAGGACTTCCATTTTGTAAGAGTAAAATGGAGGGCAACCGACCTGCCGCTAGGTAGGCGTAAAATGGACGAACCACCAGTACGAAGTACCGCCAGATTTTTGCCTCGATCGCTGATCGACGATCAGCCGTAGATGCTCGGCAGAAGGTCGAAGTCGGTTTTCGTAGGATGGTCAATTTCCGTTGGAACGGTCGAATAGAAGTAGAGATCGGGTACTTGGCCCAAGGTCGTGCTGTGATAGTAACAACGTGCCCAGTATCATACTGGCAGTATGTGAACACCACGTTGTCGAGATAAATTGCGCGGAGAAATATAATGTGCCGGGATCGAACCCGAAAGGTGAGCTCAGTGACACAAAGGTACGAAGGTGAGGCGACCCGGCGACATCGGATCTCTGGAAGTTGTATTTCCATACGAGCGGACCATCAATAATGCTATTCGAGAAGCATACACGTAGAAGATGACTCGATGCAGTTAGTGTTGGGAACAACAACAAGCTACACAAACACTGAGAAGAACAGCGCACCGCACGCACGCACAGTAGCTAGGGAAAATCTGAAGGGGCTTGAACTACAAGTGGACGGACGAAAAAGTGCAATCGGTACTGGTCTTGCCCATTGCAATTGGCATGCGTGCTACTGGGACCGATGATTTTAACTGGGCGGCACAAATAAGATTTCCGCCAGCCTTGGCGGTACTGACCTCAGGCAGACGTGAAAATACAATGTTTGGTGAGAGTATACTCCCTGGTGGAGAAGAAGTCCTCTCACAACTCTCAACAACTCAAATGAGGATGATCGACGACCGGCAGCCGGTCACCGGCTCTCGGAGAAAATAAACACCGGCGGAGACGCGACGAGTCTAGGGCCCTGCCGTAGGGTGAACCGGCTGGGAGACGCGTACAACGCATGTCTCTCATCAGCTGGTTGCGACTAGGGAAAGCTCAGCTTGAGCCCCTTCTGAGAGTCTCAGACTGAGACGAGCCCATATCTTTTCGTCTACCATGAGAATCTTCTTGACGATGATGCTTGTTCCTTACGTAGTAACCCCTGGGAAAGCGACGACCCTTCCACGTCATCCTCGTAGTGAGCCGCTTTGCACGTGCTGTATCAACAACGCTCACGTTTAGGGCCGTTTCTCGGAGTAACCGACGACTTGGTGACAGCTTTGAGAGCGGGTGAATCCAGAGACGGACCAGCCCCTAGCAGCATCTGTGACAACACGGTGGTCCAATATCACGGCTATCTGCCTGGCCAAGGCGATACTAGGTAGAACAATGAGCAGGTCTTGGGGGAGGTCCGCTTCTTCTTCACTAGATTATTCTACTGGTTCTTCGAGTCTCGCCATAACCCACGAGACAGCCCCACTGTGATCTACTTCCAAGGCGGCCCTGGTGGCAGTAGTCTCTTCTCGGCAGTATCAGGCAATGGCGGCCCTTGTATTGTTGATGACATCGGCAACAACACTTCAATAAATAAGTTAGATATTATTGACTGCAACGGACGCATGCAAGTTCACAAGATACTCCTGGAACACGCATGCGAATGTGATGTACTTCGACCAACCGGCAGGAGTCGGCTTCAGTAGAGGCCCCATCCCCAAGAGTTCCGTCGAGGCGGCTGAGTCGACGTAGCCGATTCACGCCAACGCGTCCCGAACTGCATCCAACTGACCGTAGATACCTGGCTCTCAGCGAATTCTTCCGCTCGCGGCCAGAGTACAACACGAGAGTTTTCTTGGCTGGCCAATCATATGCTGGTACGGCGGTACGCCCCAACGCCGAATTCAGCAGCCTATTGCTGCAGGCCATTACATCCCACCACTGGCGGTGAAGTTAAAGCAGAGGACCTCGCGAGTGCGGCTTGAAGGCATCATCCTTGGCAACGCAGAAGTCGCACCCGAGATTCAGTGAGGGCGTGGGGAGGCTTGTTCCCCTGGTACGATAGCCCGCCCTCTCAGATGGCGTTACTTTCCGACAATGCTTCATGAGAACGGATTTACCTCGCAGGAAGTGTAATTGCGAGGCCACTGGAAAACTCTGGCCTGAAACTCTCCGTTTTTGCAACAGATATGAGGAGCTTGAAGCGAAGGCAACAAGTTGCGCCAGATTGGTGCATGCGTGTAATGCACTGTGGAGGGCTTTCGACGCGAAGACTACCGAAGATCCTCAACTGTTGGAAAATCTCAACCGAACTTGTATAAGAGCAAAACGAGTGCGATGGAGAGATTTTTTCAAACCAGTCATTCGTGCGGGCAGAAGCACGTAGGCCTGGTTGAGTGGGGGACGGTGAACAGAAAAGAATGACTCTTAGTTACCACTTGGATAAGAGAAGCATTGACCCGACTGAGGATCCCATTTTTAAACAAGTGAACTCAGGAGAAAGCAACATCTTTGATTCGGCTAGTGATCTCATTTTATTTGTCGTAGTGATGCGGCACTTCATGGGACCCATCGAGCGCCGCATCCTTCACACTACTTAAAGTTTCTCTTCGACAATTTTGACCACAGTTCCATACATGCTGCCAATCCAACGGCACTGATTCCTGGTTTCAGGTAACAGCCTTCCTGAACAGTCAGACCGTTCGGAGGTTCTTCGGTCGTGATTTAGTCTGGCAACTCGCAAGCACCGAGGTATGCCCTCGGGCAGCAACTCATTCTTCCCTAGTCGTGCAATATGCCAACTCCACTTTGGACTGAGTTGCACCCAGCTCCCACTACAAGCCTCCTACTGTCACGACCTACACTTTGTGTTTGGACGTACGAATATGTTTCGGTACAACTTACCCACGAGCACTCCTTTGCTCGTGGATATTTACTCACAGCATTCGTTCGAGTGTGGATATAACCATAGAATGATTCACAAGTTTAGAAGGTGTTTTGAGAACAGAGCTCTTACTGGTGGCCCAAGGAGGCAAGATCCGAACTCTTTAGTCGGCCGTGGCGCAGTAATGGCTCGCTTCATCTACGTCGAGAGAAACGAAGTCGCCAGCCTGCGGTATCTCAGGTATACGGTGAGTTCGAGCGTGAGATGGCGTGCAACTTCCACCAGATCCTGCCCGATCTTCTCCATGAAGGACTGCGAGTAGGTTGAGTACGCTCAACACTCTCCACTCGATCTCGTCATAGCAGATTCTTGTATTTGCTGGTGACCGAGACTTAGCGTGCAACTGGATGGGCAGTCTAGCATGGATGAAGGAGCTGCGGTGGCGAGGGATGATCGGGTTTAGGAAGGCTACGCCCTTTGAATACGAGGTGAGTGGAAGCGACACGTTGCACGCGTGTTCGGGAATCATCGCAGTTACCCAATGGAGACCCCATTGGCAACCTGAAGACATACACTTTGCCTGACGCTGGTGGCCAACTAGCTTTCATAAGGGTAGCTGCGGATGATGCTCCGCCGAAGCTCCACGGTGATAGCTGGCTGAGCTGCTCAGGTCTATGGTATCGGGCATAGCGTGGCGATGGAAGCTCCTCAAGGAGCTCTGAAGATGGTGGATGATTTCCTGTACCACAATCTCTGATTGCCATGATGCCCGAGTGACTATGACCGATCGTGAGACGGTGCCGATTGCTCCAACGTGTCGAATACTCAGCTCAACCTCACTAATCCCGGACGGATGCCGTGAGCTCTGGGCAGTGACTGCTGGCCATCCCTCGGCTGATGATTCCGAATCGCGTGGTAACACATGATAAGTGAATGTTGCCGCCGAGAACTTGTCGGCCGATAGTGAGAGGTCATTGATGTTGCGTTAATCCCTCACAAGTAGGTGTGGACATGCCAACGTGCGTTCCGACAAGAAATGGTCCCACCTGAGCTGTTAGAGCGAAAAAATCTATTCAGCTTGCAATCATGTGCACTGTCTACATAACACAATGAAGCTGTGCTCATACTAGCTTCGCATTATCACTCCATTCTCTCAACTATTCGGCTCTCCTATCTGCTCTATCTCGTTCACTATGAGCCCAATCTACTTATGTTGTGTTCTATAACTACACCTACTGCAACGAGATAGTGCACATGTCCTCCGTTCTGAGATGATAACGTGACCACGTTGGGGGTTGTCGAACCATCGGCCTTGAGCTGGGCTGCGTACGGTACGGAGTATGACCCAAACTACAGACCTACAACGGGTGCTGGCTAGTACGGGAGTGAATTAGATTTAATTCACCTTTCGTCAGAATGGACTTGAAAATTGCAAGCTTTGAAGGGACGAGACCGACGTAGCTTACAGTAGCAGTACCGCTGTAGCACGGTGCCAAATAGATTCTAGTCGCTCAGTGGCAGCAGAACCCCACAGCTATACCGTTCGGTGAATAGCCGGGTGCTGTGTAGGCGTACTCACTCCGTACTTAGGAGCGGCTGTGACGATTACGGTTCTCTTACTTGAACCGTACCCGTACTGCCGCTCACCTCTGATCAGCGCTGATAGCTAAACCATGGTGGAGATTAGCGCTCCTACCAAGTAGGAAGGCGGAGCGGCCAAGCCGCTGAAACAAGAGGCAGCAGAGGTGTGCTACGGGGGATTGGGACAGCGATAACGATGCACCAGCATCTTCCAGGAGTCCTCACTAAGAACTACAGCTTAAAAACCGTCGAATAGATCAAGGCTTGTGGGCCGAGACAAAGACGAATGTGTGGTGCAGGGAAGCCATTGCCTTCACCGCTCACGTTTACTCTTGCCTCTGAGAGAAGGTGCATTTGGATGAACGCAAACTGCAAGATTCAACCCAGCGGTTGTAATCCTTAACATTTTCCGACCGATTTGAAAATGCCTGAAGATGCCTTCGAGCGCCTCGATCTAGATTCCAGATCGAAGAATCCAGATTCTGGACATTCTAGAATTATAACAAACTCCGCAGACACTAAGTATCACCGCCCACGTGAGGTTGCAGTACAATCTTCGAAGATCCTCAGGATGTGATCGTGTCACTGTAAACACAGGAAATGCATCCTTTTCATGACATCACATCCCACATCGACACACATAACAACATGCAAAGGAGTAATTATTGGTAGATTATGAAGCTGACCTGCTATTGAAACTTCTTAGCCGCCGCCGCCGTCGGCGACTCGCCTCCGCGGCGTCTGCTTCACTGCCGTGGAGGGATGTAGCGCTTGAGCTTATCATTCCAGTTAGTCGCGACGGCGATGATCAGAGCTTGAGTGAAGCCGGAGCGAACGTACTTGAATACGGAATCGTCTGTGGCAAGATTCCAGTCACTGCGCTCGGCCATAGCTCGAACTTTGGCATCCTTCAGGAGCTCTTCCCCGACTTCTAGCAGCATACCAGTGAAATCGTTCTGCATCATTTCATGCTTTCCATCGCTGACCCTCTCCCAAGCGGATCTCACGAGAGCGAGGCCGTGTGGACTGAGTGCAATACTGAGGAGGAGAAAGTTGTGGGCAATGTGGCCAAAGAAACGCTTCCTCCGCTCACTTAGGAGGCTCGGTAGCGTTGAAGTCTATGAAGGTTATGCTGTTCATGAAGGCATGCGAGCGCTTCTCGCTCCAGATCACGGTGATATACGATACAGGGGCGGTCTGGAAAGGTCGAGCGAATAATTTATACACCAAGCTCGCATCACTCTTACCGGGTCAGACAGGAATCCGTTACAAACGCCCTTGGGTGTTGCTGAGTCGGTAGTCAATTGATGTTCGATCACGTCTTCAACTGCATGAGACCAAATCAACGGCGATAGCCTTCCGAGATTAGAGGCATCTTTCGGCATCTTTGTCTTGAATCCCTCAGGACTTTCCTCGAGCAATCTTCTGGCGCCACCAACTACGACGCTCTTGCAATCATCACCATCACCAATGGTGTATTCATCCATGATCTCGAATGGTAATCCCCCAGGGGTGATATAATGACGTTGCGTTGGTAGGGCGTCTGACGCCCTACCAGGTGACTCACCCTGGTACATTTCTCTGAAGGCAAACGTGCTTCCAGCTATAGCGGAGCGAAGCGTTCGATGAGTATATGACCCACCCCGACCCACATGACGCTTATTGAGGCGTAGTCTACAAAGTACTTCTTGGAATTTTCGTCATACTTAGCAGCTATTGAGGCCCCATGCTAAAAGGAACGTCAGAAAAGGCCTAGAATGCCACTACGCACTGGTGAGAATGTGATAGTTCTATTGTTGTTTCCCGTACGGGTGTACTCTCCTTCCCCTTGGAGGTCATTCGCGTGAAGTACGCAATGACTTTCTGGCGCAGGATGAGCTCGCAGTTTACCCTACCACCAAAGCATTGAAGGCAAGTATCCATCCATAGGTGGATAGCTCACCTGGCCGCGGGCACTCTTGCCAGCAGCAGAGTGCAGAAGCAAGGTGACGATGCTGATGTTGAGTTCACGCATGACTGACCTTGGCACACTGATGGAATGGAGACTGTGTTACAGATCCTCAAGGATGACATCCACTCTGCAGTACGCAGACGCAAGATGCTACGGCTACGAATTCACGATTAGTATCCTGACTCGATAAGGGAGTCCTCCATCCACAAGATACCTTAAGCTCGCTCTGGAATACTTGTCGCGCAAAACTACCTCGTGCTCTGCGCGCCTGCCCCAGTGATCTACGGCGCTTTGACCGCTCGACATTGCTATCGGTCAGCCGGAACTGATTCCCAATCAGTTCCCACAGTGCGCTAGCGCTACAGGTTTGTGGGCCCCACAATGTGGGGGAACTCTCGCCAAATTGGCGTTGGTTATTGACGACGTCAATAACAAGCGGAATGCAATTGCCTTGGGTGGCCGCCAAGCTGTTGTATGATTGGTGACACAAGCCCACCAGCGACCCTATTGCACGAGTGTGAGAATGAGGGTAGCCCCGTCTGTGTGTGCCATACTTGTTGTACACTAAAAAGAAAATATCAGTGCTGTGCAATGTGCGGCACGCACGCCAATGCGGTCATACGGTTACCGGTCATACGGCTGGTTACGAGGTATTTCACCAATCAACACTGTGGAGTAGCTCTCGAGCATAGAATATTGCCCTCTTGCCGCCAGTGCCCCTGGTACAGTGGGTAACACACCTATGAATGATCGGCAGGTAATTTCTTTAACAGCGCGGAAAGTGCAATAGGGAGGTTTATTCTAACCGGTCATCCGTATACAAAGAGGCAAATGGGTGTGGGAGCTTGGAAGCTGAGCAGTACCACCAGCCCCCTAGTGTACAGCCGCTGAGATCTGGCGAGAGTAGCGATCAGCTGCTAACGAACGGAAGATCAACGCCGCCAGCAACTTGAGCCGCATCCCATCGTTGGGCAATTCATGGAACCAACAGCACGGTTCAAAACTGTCCTTCAGTGTCGGCCTGCTTATAAAACGAGCCGCTCCTGCTCGTGAGCTACTTCGAAAGTAGCGAACCCAGAGTAGAAAAGCAGCTGATCGCATCGTAAAAGATAATCCGAGTGTTGCAGCGTGGCCTTGGAGACGCGACAGCGACGGGTGCTAGCGTTATACTGAGCTGGGGAGAGACGCGCATATTAACCGTCTCTGAGCATCGGTTAAGTAATACCGCTTCGAGGAATCATCGACGAAGATGGGGCATTCGCTCCTCTTGTGAACCAATTCACTCAGAACACCTCGTTGTCCGTCAGCATGAAGGCTCACACGTCAATTCTGCTCGTCTTGTTTACGGCCCCGCGCAGCGAGGCCACAGATCCACCACGCCATTCTGGTAGTGAACGGGGCAATGGCTAGATCGATGGTTATTGGTGCTAAATCAATGGTCAGGACGCCTCCGAAGTAATTTCGAAAAGCTGGTCGGGGCATTGAGGTTGGGTAAGAGCGATACAGGCTCACCACCACTAGGAGGAATCTGCGATAACACAGTTGTTCAACACCACGGTTATCTACCGGGCCGAGGCCATACCAAGTGAAGCGACAGTGGCGAGTTCGCTGTGCAATGAGCTGCGTGATGATTAGATTATTCTACTGGCTCTTCGATTCTCGCCATAACCCAAGAGAGAGCCCCACTGTGATCTACTTCCAAGGCGGCCCTGGTGTCAGTAGTCTCTTCTCGGCAGTATCAGGCAATGGCGGCCCTTGTATTGTTGATGACATCGGTAACAACACTTCCATGAATAAGTAGGATATTATTCACTGCAACGGGCACTTGGAAGATCACAAGATACTCCTGGAACACGCATGCAAATGTGATGTACCTCGACCAACCGGCAGGAGTCGGCTTCAGTAGACGCCCCATCCCGAAGAGTTCCGTCGAGGCGGCCGAGTCGACGTAGTCGATTCACGCCAACATACGGGAGCTGCTATTTTCTCACCATAAGGTACATAGCCCTGAACAGATTCTTCCTCTCGCGGCCAGGGTACAACACGAGAGTTTTCTTGGCTGGCCAGTCGTATGCTGGTACGACGATACGCCCCAACGCCGAATTCAGCGGCCTGTCGTTGCAGGACATTCCATCCCACCACTGGCGGTGAAATTGAAGCAGAGGACCTCGCGAGTGCGGCTTGAAGGCATCATCCTTGGCAACGCAGAAGTCGCACCCGAGATTCAGTGTTACTAGTCATGGTAAACCCAAGTACTTAAGACTTCTCAAGAGACTGTAATTAAGAGTACATCATCATTAATCAATGGGCAACGCTAAGCTAAGATATGGGGACAGAAGTCTTGTGTGCTGAGTGGTCAGGGACACTGGCCACCAGACACACAACATCTCCCTTCCCCAGACCAAAAACTCAAATGAAAAACAACTATCATTCTCAAATTTCATTTTTAATCATCTACAGACTTCAGCATACTTATACACAAGAGTGATGTCTTGGGCTGTCTATAGTGCAACGGCTCCACTGTCAAAAATCCAGACGAAAGCAATGCTTTCAAAGCATATCCACAACCAGAAGAAGCACTTGTTAACTGTCAGCATGTGAGACGTTGGTGTACCAGACAGAGCTCCGGCGGCCGCTGGGCTGAACCGACATCACATAGCCATTATCCAAGGCAGTAAAGCAAATCTTCTCGTACACAGTGTCAGGCAAAAGGCGAGGCTTTTGGGAAACTCCACGTCTATCAATTGGCCTAGTAAACGAATAGGACTGGAGCTCTCAAATAGTCCAACATAGTCGACGGACATAGATTGATGAATTCACCATGACTTTTAGTCAAAGTCTTTGACAGTATACATCCCACTTGGCATAAGAGAGACAAAGATCAGCACGGGTTCTCCACCATGTTACTAGTCATGGTAAACCCAAGTACTTAAGACTTCTCAAGAGACTGTAATTAAGAGTACATCATCATTAATCAATGGGCAACGCTAAGCTAAGATATGGGGACAGAAGTCTTGTGTGCTGAGTGGTCAGGGACACTGGCCACCAGACACACAACATCCAGTGAGGGCGTGGGGAGGCTTGTTCCCCTAGTACGATAGCCCGCCCTCTCAGATGGCGTTACTTTCCGACAATGCTTCATGAGAACGGATTTACCTCGCAGGAAGTGTAATTGCGAGGCCACTGGAAAACTCTGGCCTGAAACTCTCCGTTTTTGCAACAGATATGAGGAGCTTGAAGCGAAGGCAACAAGTTGCGCCAGATTGGTGCATGCGTGTAATGCACTGTGGAGGCCTTTCGACGCGAAGACTACCGAAGATCCTCAAGTGTTCGAAAATCTCAACGGAACTTGTATTCGCCGGTGACCGGGATTTAGCGTGCAACTGGATGGGCAGTCTGACGTGGATGAAGGAGCTGCGGTGGCGAGGGATGATTGGGTTCCGGAAGGCTACGCCTATTGTATACGAGGTGCGAGGAAACGATATGTTGCACGCGTGTTCGGGAATCATCGCAGTTACCCAATGGAGAGGCCATTGGCAACCTGAAGACATACACTTTGCCCGAGACTGGAGGCCAACTAGTTTTCATAAGGGTAGCTGTGGATCATGCTTCGCTGGAGCTCCACGGTTGAAGCTGGCTGAACTGCTCAGGTCTATGGTGTCGGGCATAGTGTGGCGATGGAAGCTCCCCGAAAAGCTCTAAAGATGGTGCTTGATTTCCTCTACCAAAATCTCTGATGTTCAACTGACTACAGTATCTCCGAGCGTGAGACAGTGTCGATTGCTCCAAGATGTCGAGCACTTAGCCCAACTCTTCGCTAATCTAAAGCCCAGGCGTGCCGTGAACTCTAGACAGTGACTGCTGGTCGTCCCCCGACTGATGATATCGAATCGCATGGTAACCCGTGATTAGTGAGTGTTGTCGACCGACGATGAACGGTCGTTGATGTTGCGTGAGTCCCTCCGAGTAGTGTGGAGATGTTAGCATGCGCTCCGACAAAAAGAACTCTCCTGAGCTGTAGAAGCGACAAAATCTACTAATCTTACAATCCTGTTCTTCGCTCTTAATTGACAACATGATCACGTTGGTGGATCTCGAATCATCAACGCTGATAGCCAAATCATCGTGGTTCACAATTTGTGATGATTAGCGCTCCGGCCGAGTACAACGACGGAGCAGCAAAGCCGTTCAGACAACAGATTACATCAATATAGCTAGGTGGCCCGACAATTCGAGCCCGAGCGGTATCGGACAGGGGCACTCGGGCTTCCAATTTGGGGCCCGAACCCGTCGTTACTCAGTTCCCCTCCCACTTGGCTGCGAAACATCAGAGAAAAATGTCTCCCAAGGGCTCCTTCGAGTGCCTTAGCCCGGATTCATCACGAACTAACGGCTGGATTGCCTTCTACTCGAAAAAGTCATAGGAGTCAGTCGGTTGGCACTGGGAGGGACTTACCGTAGGCCGCTCAGATTGACGGACTGGGAACTCAACATTTGGAGGGTCATTAATCACCCGCTATGAATGATACGTCAGGAGCGAGAGATCAGTGAGGACTATAGCTTGAAAACCGAAGAATAGATCAGGGCGTGTGGGATTGGACACGACGGACATGTCGTGCCGACCCGCCTTACGATCCTGAATCAGGATTCCTGATGAACCCAAACGTGTGGAGTTTAACCCAGTGGTGCTTAACCTCAACATTTTCCTACTGAGCGTTGTTTTTAGGAGGAACAGTAGGTTTGGTGAGAGCAACCTTAACCGCGTGCGCTACGTTCAGTCGACCAAAGTCGGTAATTCTGCAGCCAGAGCGATCAGTAAGATCGTCGATACCGGCCAATAGGGACCTCCTGACGTCAGCTCCGGAAAGACCCAAACCATACAAGATAGCGGCTGCTCCGGCCACGTGAGGAACGGCTAAGGAGGTTCCGGAGAAATAGCCGTACTGATTGTTGGGCTCAGTCGTGAAGATCGTCTTGCCCGGGGCAGCGATGTCGACATAGGGGGCGTAGTTACTGTGAGATGCAAGGCGACCCTTCCTATCACTGGAGGTTACACAAAGCATTTCAACGTGTTCCGTGAAGGCGCACGGGTACGTTTTACTGACGCTGATGTCAGAGCCGTCATTGCCGGTAGAGGCCACAACGAGGTGTCCGAGTAGAGAGGCTCTTGTTACTGCGAGCTGCAGCGTAAGAGACTCATAATTGCCGCCATAAGAATGAGTCGATAAGTCTGCACCGTTGTCTATAGCGTAGTTCAAACCCCGGATGACTTCAGCGTAAGAACCGAACACTTTCACTGGCATGATTTTCACCGGTGCGATACCGGCTACTCCAATGCCATTGTTCGTCACGGCGCCGAGTACACCAGCGACGGCGGTCCCATGCACTTCAGCGTCACTAACATCACCATTATTATCGCAAACGTTGTAACCGTGGGAGCAGTTCTTGAACGAGAACATGTTACCAGCGAGGTCCTCATGGCGGAAGTCAACACCAGTGTCAATGACGGCTACAACGACTTCTCGCTGTGAGCGGCCCTCCAGCGCCTGCCACACCCCCTTCATGCCGATCGATGCTAGATTCCACTGGTTTCCAGCATATTTATCATTCACACCGAGGGCCTCCTTGACACCTCCAAAATTCAGCTCCACTGCGTAGTTGGGCTCGCATATCAATCCTAACCTTAAAGTCTCGGCAGCGTCAGCCAAGTATTGGCACATCTCTTCTCGAGTTGCATTGCAGTTCGCAGAGGCTGTGTTGATGATTTGAACTCCTACAGTGGTCAAGCTCTCCACTGCAACCCCGTTAGACAGACAAGCCGCGACCGTTTGCTCAGTGGAGCCTAATCGCCTTGTACCGGTACGGCTTGTCAGCATGCTCGGCACCAGACGCACATCCACAAAGGGTAAGGTTGACTCGACTTGCAGAAATCTTGCAAATGAGGGAGCCTTACTGATGGAAACAATCGTCCGGTCATCGGCTATGTCGGCTTTCGAGAGGACTAGGAGCGGCGAGAAGAGGGATAGTAAGTGTAGCATCGAATTGGAGAATCGACTGCCGACAGGAGGGGCTCGTGCTGCTATATGGCTATCGGTGTTAAAGCTGATACGACCACGTTTTACGTCCAAATTGCACCAGAAAGTGTTCCACAAAGCACCAACCAACGAAAGGTTAGAAGGAGCGTTTGAGAGAGCTATCGAAGGAAGGCGAGCCGGGTGAACGAACGGGTGTATGGCGACACGCCTGGCGTCACGTCACCCGACGCACACATCCCGGGATGCTCGGGAGTGCGCCAATCGTGCGAGAGTAAGAGAAGTAACCTCGTCATACGTAATTCAAGACCCGGCGAGTAGCAGTGACAAGATCTACGAGAGCGGACGTACAAAAAACCAGAACCAAGTACACGACTATAGGTTCGGACTTATGATGTTCGTACGAGCTGTTGAACCACCACTATAGCTTAGCTTGTAGTACGCATAGGGCACAGCGGACAGGGTTGTGTTCGGTGCGAAAATCGGAAAAAGGAGACTGTTCCCCTGCCACCGTCGCAGTGGCACTCAATGGCCTAGCCACTGGTACAACACGCGTAGGTGATGGCATGCCACTCAGCAACTCTCATCGCAAGAGAACGGTATACAAATGAGAACGAAGACAAAGGCAAGACCGGGCCGTTCTGACCGGCAAAGTAACTTTATGACAAACAAAATGGCACGTGAGTACCAGATACTCGGTATCGGTGCCCGGTAAATTTGATCATCAAATTTACCCCCCCGGGGCCTTCCGGAATCCCCCCTCCGTGACGGCAATGCCATCTTCTGCAGCAACACGTGCAACCCGCACAACGCGCCCAATTATCGGTTTCAGAAGTATATCTCAGTTAAAGTTTACTAAGTAAACACGGTGTACAGCGTTAAGGTAACGCCGTTCCCTCTTCGAGCAAGCTCCCCCGTCCGAACTAGCATTTCAGCTAGACGGCCGACGCTGAGGGCTTCACGATGATGCTCGCTCAATTGTTAGAGCGAGCGTAGGCTACGACCCGATCCGCCGAAACCAGAATTTCCAAAAGTGAGCCCAGTGCAATCCGCCTACTTCAGAAGGGGAATGAGAATCTCGAATCCTGGGCCGCAACGCGAGCTACGACAGGCCCTGTCGGACAGGGAGCCCTCACCGGTTAGAACCTCCCTACCTTTGACTGGCCCGATAGTCCACCTGGGATTTGCCAACCTGACCAGCGCACATTCGGCGGTCGTGAGTTAATACCCCGCGTTGTGAAGTCCGCAAAGTCCTTGAGTATCAAACAAGGCCTTCCTTGCGCTTGACTGTGAGTCCTGAACCGGGAGAAATTTTATCAGGCCAAAAATGCGGACCGCACCTCCACCCATGAACCCACTCTAGGAATACTCGACAGCCGTACATCAAAGCTTATGCTTATTCTTTTTGGTTTTTATTGATAATTCAATTATCGGAAGTCATTCCGATATGGAAAAAAACCAACCTCGTAGTGATTATGATAATCATGATACGTCGCTCCGGTTGATGTCCCATATTTCGCCTCGCCTTGACCGTTTTGTGTATCTTTGTAACGGTCTGTCCCCAAAGGTTCAGTAGTGATGCTAAGTATATCGTTTTTAATGTGTATGACGCTATCTCACTACTGATACAGGTTTTTATTTGTTCTTGTTATTGCATTATCCAGTGTCCTTCCCAGAATTGCGCACTCCTAGTGGCGAAGACTATGAGCGTGAACTCCTTACAGCAGGCCCAATCAGTCAGCCTCTCAACGAAGCCGAAAGCACGAACACTCTGAAATGTGTTAGTAGCAGCGAAATGATGCCAAGGACTTTCGTGAGTCTGGCAAAAAAACCTACCGTAAGATGCCTCTTCGCGAATGAACTCAGACTTCAACGAAGTCCTTGGAGAGCTGAAGAAACTTCAGCATTCTCGATGGTGATATCATAGCAGTATGCGCGGACGCCGTATAACCATGACATGCGCCGGACGCCAATGAGCAACTTCGAACTCTACGCTAGCCTGCCGCATACAACGAACAGAACATCAAAGCATGGTCACGGGCGCGCATGTCACAGCATCGCCGGAGCGGGTTGGAATCGATAGACTATCGCTTCCAATCTAACACTAAGTGTCCTCAAACGGACACCTTAAGCAACATGAAATGGATAACATTGGAAGACGAGCCGAAGTTGAAGGCCATCTCTCCTCTATTGTAATGGCAGTTCAGTGAGGGTTGAATGGCGCCGCCGCGGCGGCTCGCCTGTACAGGCCACAGACGGCTTCGTGAAAGGAGTCGAAAGCATGTTCACCAGCAGGGATGTCCGGGCTCTCAGATTTATTGATGAGCAGCTCGGCGACCCTCAAGCATCTCTTCCCTCGTTCTTCCTCGTGGGCATCAGATCTCACCTCCTTTAACGGATCGACAATCGTAACTTTCTCGACGCCAAGGTTACTATGGAGGTTGCGTGGGCCGCGGAAGGATAAGATGGTGTCCAGATCCATGGACGACGGATACTTGATAGCGGTAATATTCGGCCAATGGTATCTAGACGCTCAAAGAGATTCGACAACAGCTCGACGAGGCCGGGCCTTCCTCACCCTTCGTATAACACGCCCGGGCACCGCAGATGCATGGCACGTATTCCATTTTCGCTCAAGTGGAAGGAGAAAGTTCGCCTGTCATTGGTGTCCGTTGGCTTGAAGCCGCACATGATATTTGGCAAATCATACATCTCTATTATCTTGCACGAGCCCTGAGGATAATGAACCCTAGACTGAGACAATACAGGAATGCCATTCCCGGCGAGTTTCTAGTCGAGGCGTTGTCGCTCCCCGAGTTCAACCTTGGAGCCCTGGCCCTGGTGGTCAGACTTGCAGAGATCATTTCCGCTAAGTCAGGAGGGCATCAACGCCCTGCGCGATCAGTCACACGTCAATCGGAAGCTCACCTTGTAAATGTAGTGGAGGGTCTCTTTAGCACTGGCGAGTCTTCCCAGAGTGTGAGTCACCTCCATCAATGCAATAAGGGCCGCGACTGCAGAGCTACTACGCATGTTGAAGGCCAGTGGAAAACGCTGAGAGCTACTCAGGAGACTTAGTCTCCGACTTACGGAGTCCGGAACTGGAATCGAATGGCCGATCCACAACCGATACGAGATACGGGTGCGCGAGTGGAAACGCCTCCACAATGCAGCGGGAGGCCTAAGGGCGCGTGTCCGGTGCGCAATTGCGTCACCATGCCGAAGAAGGACCCACTCTCATTGAGGGCCTCGTTGTCCAACATGAGGTGATAGAGGATGGTAAAGCGTGGTAGATAAGCAAGTGATGAACGGTGGACGATACCTCACACGAGCGTGGAATGCGCGGCATGTAATCGACATACCGTCTCGTCTCTATTCACCAGCGCACGCCCAGTCTGCAACACGTCCCACTGACCCTGGTGGACTGAACTAGGAAGCATGGTGATGCCGTAGTCCCTCACCGTGTACCATCGGGATGCCACTAATACAGGATGCCACTGTTGCATTGCAACCTCGAGGAAGGCTTCATTTGGATGATGGCAGAGCTCCCATCGGAGACGGACACAACATCCCCTGCTTGGTGGGCGGGATCAAGCTGTTCTACAGCAGCATACGGCATTGTGGCAGAAAGACTGTAATATCGCACGCTGAGTGAGCTCTGCGGGATAAGGCCGTGATTCATGGCCCGTGCGACATCAGACGCTGATGGAGGCTCGCGAAGCATGGCATGGTATCACCCTATGGGGGTCCTCTCCAATTGAGCCACTCAACCTACGTTGCTATAATCACACACGCTGCTCGCTACAGGACGTTGTAGCTCTAGCCCGAGAAAAGCAGCTCGACTACCTCGATGCTCGCCTCTCTAATCTCTTCATTCCAATCACAATGCCTAAAAAGCTCCACTGGCACTCGGACGATCTCCTCCCAACCACGCCGTGTTAAGCATCTTCATATCGGCCGGCTGATGATACCTCTGTTTTCGCATGGATGCTCATGCCCTGTGCGAATAAAACACCCAATATAGAATCTATATTATAAATCTGGTGGCCCTACTGTAGGAGTACGACAGTGAACGAACGTAACAGATCCTAATACAGTAATACAGCAACGACTAATACGTCAATGCAACTAGCGCTAGGGAGACAGCAGAACCGTCCACAAAGACAACAACAGCACAGTCGAATCTCATCATCTTGCTGCCTCAGCGATTCTCTACTTCGTGCCGAAGCCGGCACAGCCCCTCATAGGGATTATGGGCATGAAAATACAGGCTCATTATTGCCAACTCAACATCTAGAGGGAGAAGAAAGCAATTCCACTTCATGCGGCACCTCGCCCACGGGCTCGTTGCATACCAGCGGGTCACTCCGTCGCAATCTGATAGGATCACATCGCTATCAGCGACCAGGCACGGCCTAGTCCAACAGAGCCCGGCAGGTCACTTCTAGGCATGGATAGAGAACAGCTACCATACGAATATCGACAGAGAAGACGCATCACTTTAACGTCAATGTCCATTCCCGCGGAGGCGTCCGAGTGGGGGAAGTCATTGAAGGAGAGGGGGTCGAACATGAGCTTCCCCTTGTAGTACAGCGTCTGAGTATGGCACGGGATTTACGGCAGACTTCCCACAAGCACTTGCCAGATGTGAGTACGGGATGTCGAGTAGTTTAGCCAATAGAGCCTTCGCGTGGGCTACGTCCTGGCCCATGGACACCTGACGACCACTCAGTGAAGACACCATTCACAACAATTATAGACGGTGACTGGTGGACTACCCACGAGAGACTACCTGTACTTCAGTGACGTGGTCGCTCGCCATCCTGCACCGCAAGGTAAGAGGCGCCCCGCGAAGTTCCTGAGCACGGAAGGATCTCCGGAGTCTGAGGAGTCGAGGCGGCGGTATGAGCCCTATACCAAACTTACGGACTCGATCTTATCCCAGGAGGAGAGACCGCTTGAGTCGTACTGGGAGGGAAAAGCTACTCCGCCAGACTTAGCCGGACTAGTGCTCATGTGGAGATGGTGAACAGCTGCGGAGGCCATTCTCACGCTAAGCGAACTCCTCGCCAGTATAACGAAAGAGCCACTCAAGATTCAACGGAAATACCATTCGTTGCGTGGCGTTCATGTGGATGGTTTACCGAGCGCTTGCCGAGCAACACCGGGTGAATCGGCGGGCGCATCAGAACTTCCAGGAGCTACCTTCACTTTCAAATAATGCTGAGTGGCACTTTCATAAGATTTGCCGAACCTGCAATGCACTTCATGAGGACACGACCGAGCACAACGGTGTGGTGGTTACCTCTGATAGACGTAGACACCACCAACTGCTGCCCCACAACCCACGGCCTGCGTTGGAGTCACAGCATTACCGAAGATCAACGCCGAGATGAAGATGCCGAGGACGGTCTTGACGTTGCCCAGCAATTGCAGTGTCAGTGGTGATACGAAGGAGGCCGTGATGAAGTTGGACAGATTGAGGAGACAAGCGTTGAGGCAGTTGAGCAGAACCCAGAAGTGCCTGCAAAAGTCAACACGCCTGTGGTCAAGTCAACGAGTGGTCGCGACAATTACAATGTAACTTCTGTATCTTCGTTGAACAGCATCCTATCCCACGGCTCCCAGCCTTCCATCAAGCAGGAGGCCACGAACAGGATGGCTAGGCACTTGAGAATGGAGGGACGCGTTCGCAGCAGCGCGGTATTAGGCCCACCTGCGGAGCCATTAGGTTGAGCAAAGCTACGGAGCTGATCCTGGGGAGTTCTGTTGTGCCTGAGTGGCAGGCGGCCGTGACCTAATCGTCCGTCGAGGTGCAGTGATGAGCTACATTCATTGGTTCCAACCTGATGGCCACCAGATGAGAGTAACTTCTTCTGGAGGATGGTTTTACCCCCGCGGAGTAGTGTGGAGCCCGATGCTGAAGACGACGCCCAAAATGTGGAAGTTCATCTCTCGCAACGAGCACAATATCTAAGCGGCCAAGTGCTGCGAATGCAGGAGCTGCGGATAGCGACACATCTAGTCGTCGTAGGAAAAACTGACAGCCAACGCTGGAATGGTCTAGTTGGTTATGACGACTGCCTAACACGCAGTAGGTCCCGAGTTCGATTCTCGGTTCCAGTATTTTTCACAAGACCATTCCCAACGCCACCCATCATCACAAGCGGACTCACCAGGCCAAAGGTGACTATCGTTATCGAGAGGTACGTCGGGAAATTGAACCGGGTACGTGTGAAGAGTACCTACTGGCAGTACCACGGGAGGACAAGACCAGTTCCTGAGCCACCAACTTGGAGGACCATCACAGCTAGAGGTGATGACGTGGCAAGCATTTGAGAAAATGAGGGGTATATGTACTTAATGGACAGGTTACCCTGATAGTGAAAGGGCTCAACTAGAGTGCCGCCCGCAGAGGGCCTACCAGGGCGACGCTGAGTGCTGAGCAAGCCGACAGAGGACCGATGCAGTGGAGCAGTTGAGTCATGCTCAGCGACGGCGATGGGGCGGTGCGTAACTGTGGAAACACACGGCAGAGGATAGTGTTTGACGGAAGCATGTGCACTTGCAAGAATAGACTGGTCGCTGCCCACGAGAAGAGCATGTGTAGCCCCGTAAGGAAGATCGGATAATCGAAGCCTTGGTGCATGTAGATGGCCCTGAGCGTAGTACGATGAGCCATGTGATGAGGGGTCACGCCCTACTTCGTCGAGTTCCCAATGGCGATGTTCAGCACGAACATGGCAACGACAGCCAATACGCACTTAATAGACACGCCCGATGTCGTCGTCTCTTCCTGATCGCAGTGTTCTTCCTTCCGTTGGGCGACCAGCGATGGGGCGTTAACGGACTTCCCACTGGAATCCCGACCCTCGCCTCCGCTTGATACGGACGGGTCAGCTGATAGCATGGCAATTCACTAACGCGTTCGCACTGGCCACTCTGCCATTGATGATACTAACACGATACAACACTTCGGAGAAACCCAATCACAGGCTATTCGCTTTGAGAAAAAATTCCATAATCGGGAGTTGTGTGCATATAAGACCGATA
Source organism: Perkinsus olseni (assembly GCA_013115135.1). NCBI lineage: Eukaryota > Perkinsozoa > Perkinsida > Perkinsidae > Perkinsus > Perkinsus olseni. Next base: position 202,175 of record JABANP010000043.1, read on the forward strand.
AGTCGGTCGCACAGAGGAGACGTGGGAAAATAGCGGGAGTGATCTTCCATCCTCGCGTGGCCGGTGGAGGTGATCAGCTCTTCTTGTCGAAGATGTTCACCGTCGCGGCCGCCCACAGCAGCACCGTTAGTGCGAATAAAATTGCCGGCACGATCAAGCGGCACAACCTGGGATGCAACAGTACCACATTTCCCCTATATCGTGGTGAGAATTACCTTCGGGAGAGACTCCTGTTCCGATGGTTGAAGAGGCCCTTGCGAGTGAGCATATCGTCCTCCACTCGGCAACATACGATGCTGATGTACGCAGGCAGCGTTATCATCAATGGCGTTGCCATGTAGGCCGAGACAAAGCCGATGAACGAACCAACATCAGGGACCTAAGAAGGGGGCTAGCGATGATGATGGGCCTGACGAGGATGAGCTTACCCAGACTGCTGTGAGAAGGCAGATCGTTAGGACGATCGTGTTGAAGAGAATCCTCACTCGAGGGGTGCTGGCCAGATCACAGCGGTCAATGGCGTGGAAAAAGGAGGTGGTGACCGGGAAGAGGTTGAGGGGACACGCCAAGATGAGCATCAGGGACACCGCCTGAGGACAGGGCCATGACGAACCCGCTTCCAGCTCCGGCCTCACCACTCGACACCCATTCACCGCAGCGTCATCCACGGGGTAGTTCTGAAGGAAGTTGGCGGTTGTCGCCTGGCCAAACGTGAGGTACCTGAATGCGGCCGCCGATGGTAGATGACGAGCATGATGGTGAATACTCACACTGCTGACATGAGGGTAGCGTAGCAGAGGAAAAGGCAAAGGGCTGTGGTGGTACAGACCGACGCTAGTCGTCGTCTAGTAGGGTTGTGGAGCTCTGAGGTTATGCATACTGCATTCACCTGGTTCATGTAGGCGAAGGTACCCAGAGACAACGCGTGCATCACTGAGAAGCAATAACACATCAGCCATAGCCAGTTCGGACAGAGGAGCTGCCGTACCTTGTCTCCAGTCGGCACTCGCGGAGGGGGTTGTGTTAGCAGGCTGGTCCTGGTCTAGGTGGTTCCATGGTGTCTTGCAAACAGCGATGAGGGCGGTGACTGCCATCACCCACAGGCTAAAGGAGCCCACAGCCCTCAGCGAGGAGATCTCGCTGCCGACCGAGAGGGGCAACACCGCCAGGTAGACGATGCAGACCAGGGCGAGGGTGCGGCTGGCCGAAGCATCGAACCACACTTGTATGACGGAGGGAACGAAGTCACCGAGGAAAATGAGGTAAGTCACGATAGCAGCTGCTTGATAGAGAGCCATGAAGGCGTCGAAGGCAGGCAGCCTTTTGCCTTGGCCGTGACGACCTTTCGTGTATGCCACGCTCCAACCTAAGATACTCCCATAGGTCTTCTCACCAGAGATACTGACCGCACGGCCAAGAATCCAATCGCTGGTAGCAGAGATGAGGCAAGCACCAAGCAGGATGAGGAGACCCAGTCCGAGGCCGACCCCCTTGGCGGCTGACGGCAGGGCTAGCACGCCACTACCCACCGAGGCTGTGAACAGAAGCGTACTGCAGGAGAAGGCTGACCCGGCCTCGAACGTGCCTGGGGGTGGACGGGAGGTTGGAGATTCTGGCAGTATCTTCGAGGTTAGTAGAGGTGAGGATACGGTCATGCGGCTCAAGTGAGGGGAGGCTGATGAGGAAGTGTATGGTGATGCGGCAGTAGGCAACCTGGCGCATCTCTCCCCTTCCCAGGCTGTACTGAGGGTCGAGTAGTATTCGTCTCTGCCAGTTGTTGATTTCAAAAAGGTTATTCTGTCGGGTGGCTAGAATCAGTTTTTAGGGTGGACTGGGAGAAGCCCGAAGCAGCACCAGCATTATGGATTTCTGCTACCCGTCGGAACGGGAATTGCGATAGACCTTCCGGCGAGGATGATCTCCCTAACGGCACTTTCGCAAGATGGGTCTCTCGAAGGTTCAACGCCAGGTGTTGAACACCTTCCTAAAGGTTTGCCTATCGGTCGCACGTCCATTACGAGCATCATTCTGCGTCGAACCTAGCGCACTAGCTAGGAAAAGATCGATACGCGTACCTCCCGAGGACGACATGAAGCTCACCCCAGTGCAGCCGGCTGAGCCGACATCAGTAGTAGAGGTACTCTACACGAGATCGGAATGAGGACACACCACAGCCGCGGATAGGATTAGGTGCGCGTCACTTGGGGAAAGCGCATTATGCATCGATCGCTTGGGCGTACGCGAGTGCTTTCGAATTTCCAGATTTTAGCAATATTGTGGTGCGTGCTGCCAACACCTCTGTAGACTATCCTCAGTCACAATGGTGCTTCTCCCAACACTTGCTCGTCGTATGGCGGCCTCCTCGGGGCCAGCCCGCACCCTACCTTACCGCATGGTCGCTGCTAGAGGGTATAAAACTGAGAACCCTCTTTACAAGGATGACGTGATGGAAAATGCTACAAACACGACTACAACCGATTTCCCTTCAGGAACCCTTCGCCAAAACCTGTCACACGTTCGATTACACTAGGGAGGGTACGGAGAGGAACGGTCTCGGCTACTACTGCCTGATGGGCCTCTGGGCGAGTATCTTTATCTGGGACAGCCTCTACACCGGAGCCACTATGTAACCACTTCCCTTGCGAGTGTCGACGGACTTGTCTCTGTCAGGCCGACCGGCGTCCATCGCTACGTGTGGGGTCCGTACTTCCCTACGGCCTGGTTCTAGGGTGAGGGGATGAAGAAGAATGAGTACAGCCGATCGCTAGGGCGTCGGCAGCGGGAGGTCGACTATTGAGTATCATGGAGAAAAAGATATCTTATCATTTTTGAGCACTATATATTGCGTTACCAACAAGTAGTGATCAGAATACCAGTAGCCGAGCCCCGTTCTAAAGTCCCCATGCCCCCGCCAGTACTCGGCAGTAGCAACGGTAGCTCCTCTGCTGTCGCTGCTGCTCCTGTGGTGGTGGCCTCATCCACAGCGACTCCCTCGATGGACACCCTCGAGATCACCCCTCTCGGAGCCGGTCAGGAGGTCAGCCTCGACACTCGAAAGCTGCTCTGACTCGGTCCATCAGGTTGGTCGGAGCTGCGTCATCTTTGAAGTTCCGAGGCAGGACGGTTATGTTTGATTGCGGTATACATCCCGCGCATACAGGGTAAGCTTGGCGTCTTGGAAACCAGGAGAATGATCATCATCGTCGTCAGCATGACGGCCCTACCATTCTTCGACCACCTCTCGACCGCGGACCTAACTAACGTTGATCTCCTCCTGGTCACTCCACTTCCACCTCGACCACTCAGGAGCGGTGCCCTACTTAGTAATAGCGAGGTAGCACCGTCTCGGTCATCGCCCGTTGTTGTAGATTGGACGAACTGACTTCAAAGGTCGAACGTACATGACGCATCCTACCCGACCGATTTGTCGGCTGCTGTGGCAAGTAGGAAGGGGTGCATGCGGTATCCTTTAACACTGTGTGACGGTTTGCTCAGGACTACGCTCGAGTGTCTAAGATCACGGCTGCAGAGGACCAAGTGTAAGTACAGGGGTCAGTGATAGAACTTATCGAGTGCGTGGGGAATGGCCGAGTGGGATTTGCTAGTAGCGCCACGATACAGCCATACGAATCTTTCATTTTGTGATTAACATTGATCAACCTTGGATACGCGGAACTCTCAGTACTGCAGGTACGGTCGGACGGATATCGATAAGTGCATGCAGAGGATAGACACCTGCACCTTCCATCAGACAGTATACCATCGCCGGCCGCTCTCTGATCACCAGCCGTCTCTTCAGGTCACGATATCGACACCCGCTGGACCGATCTCCTTCACAGCGTACCGTGCAGGTAGGCCCTTCATGCGAGTATAAGGCACTCGAACACTGATGGGCAGGTCACGTCCTGGGCGCGGCCATGTTTGTTGTGGAAATTGACGGAGTGCGGCTGCTTTACACTGGTGACTTCAGTCGAGAGGTAGATCACTGGTTTATTCCCTTTAGTAATATCGAGTACCATCCATCAGGTTGATCGTCACCTTCCTCACGCGGAGGTGGTACCAGCTCCCATCCACGCCTTGGTTGTTGAGAGTACTTACGGCGTACAGTTGCATGAGCCGAGGTAGTACTTGCTTTGTTTTTTCAAGTAGGGGATCTGCAGCGGCAGAGTTAAACGAAATGTGGTACTAGAACTGTGCGGATAGACGAATTGAATCTTGCACTGCCACTCCCGCGTGGGACGGCGTGGCTGATAATGATACTTTTCGCAAGGGGGGCCTTTCCATCCATACGTGTGTCCCAACCATACCTCACGGTAGTGAATGGCAATATACCGCGAGCAATCAGTCTGGTGGACGTGCGGGGGTCGCCGGGACGTATAGTGTCCTCGTGTCACCACCTTCGGGGGAAAAGTGCGCAGTCGAATTTTGTGGCGCGTGACGGAGACAGTCGACGGTAGGGATTACATGGTGTTTCAGGAAGGAGAGAGAAGCACGATTCTTGAGCAGTGTTCATGAGGTTCGTCAGGGATGCGGATACCATCGTTTTCCCGCGCGCCACGAAAATATGCCATCAGATCGTCCGTACTGGCGGCAAATGCCTGTTGCCAGTATTCGCCCTAGGAAGGGCTCAGGAACTCCTTCTCTTACTCGAGGAGCATTGGGGCAAGCACGAGGAGCTGCAGGTGATACGCGTATCTTAGGTTGATCCGTGACGAACACGGAGCTTCTGAAATTCGCTCCCTTTTCAGCGCGTGCCTATATTCTACGCTACTCCGATGGCCAATAAGTGTCTCAGGATCTTCGAGACCTACACCGCTTTGTGTAGCGATAAAGTGCAGGTAATAGCGGCTGGGCTCGGGGGTTATGTCTGTCACTGATATCGGCACGGTGTGGTACTCAGCAGGGGTGTTGGTTTTTTGACCTGACCTTGTGTTTCAGGAGGAGGCCAACAATTGCCGTAACATATGGAGAACGATGAAGTAGTAGTATGGTCGGGGGGAGGTTGAGCTAGTCGATTACGGATTAAAAGATACGTCCAAAATATGCCGGATAATTCGTGCAAGGAGTGGGAGGATGTTGTGCTGGCCCCCGGCATGCCCTGCGTAGTGATGGCCGCTCCCGGTAGTATCCACATGAGCTGTCTCTCACTGGCTGAGGGGGCACTGGAGCTACTTCAGGCATGTTACAGAGCGGCACCAGTCGAGAGCTGTTCGAGCAGTGGGCGCCTGACCCGAAAAACGGTGTAGGAGAAGCTGGGGTGGGGGAGGGAGTATCTTGAGGTCGACTTAGGTTATTATCACTGGTTACAGCGTCGCTGGTACTCTAGCCCATGATCTCCAGAATGACCCGGACACTCTCACTTTGACGGATGGGCGAAAACTGCCGGTCCGGTGTTCGACTAAGTCCATCAGTTTCTCGGCACACAGTGACTACGGTCAGGTAGGGATAGCTAGAGGTGTCAGAAAGTTGGTATTGGATCGCCCCTTAGACGCGGGATTTCATCCAAGCCTTGAATGTCCCTCATGTGTGTTTGGTGCATGGGGAGCAGACGCTCATGCGGAAGACTACAGGATAAGCTGGGATTGGTAGGATCTTAGCGGAGCGAAGCGATTCATATTGTTATTTTTTGTGTGTTGTAGGACTTCCCGGGTACATCGTGTAATACCCCGGCCAATACCCAGTCCGTTGAGATCCAGTTCATGACCCGTAAGACTGCAGCTGGCTCGTTCGCCGCCACTACCGACTGTCGTTCAGGGAGAGCCTTCGCGTCGGCAGTGGGCAGGGTGGCTGATGCTGATGAGAAGCCACAACGGTCGAACAAGGTGAGGAAAAATCTTCGCTGTGCGTAGAGGATGAGATTCACTCTGTTGCTCAGCGATCGCGTCATGGAGGGACCTCGACAGCGTTGTTAGTGGAAGATCCGGCGTAGGTTGATGATGGGAAGAGACGGGGTAAAAGATACCATTCCGTCAGGTCTGGGAATGATAGTCAACTGCTGCTATCAGCGGACACAGCTGCCGAGGAGATACCGGATTTCACAAGTAATAAGCTGTTCAGTGGGCTTGAGGAGAGTTGGGGAAAAGTAGGTATTAAGACGGCGAAGCTTCAAATGAGTGTCAAGTTGAACGCCGTGTCCGGCTTCGATCTGGTCGCATTTGCGAACGAGGCGGTCACGCAGGTGAGGATGATGGACAGGAGTTGGGTGAGGAGTGGTATTGATTTCAGCTTTTTGAAGATGTTGATATTATGTCGGCCAAGACAGCTCGGGAAGTTCATGAAGGTGAGTGGAAGTCTAGCGGAGCGAAGCGTCTCTTGATTTGTTTTTTCATCAGGGGAATCTACGGGTATCGTGGTATCAGGGTTAGTTTATGTCCACCAAAAGAAGGCAGCAGGAGAGGGACACGTAGGCTGATCTCCTCTGATGTCTATTGCTGTGTAATACCGCCGTCTTTCAGCTCGCCGCCTCCCTGATAACAGTACGATGGTCGGCGTCCCCGATGGCGGATCTAGTAGCGGACTCGCTTCTACTGCTTCTAATGGACTCGGCGTGTACTCCTGTTGATGGTAAGCAGCCCTCTGTCTTTGGTGGGCGGGGGTTGGGAAGGGGTTCACATCATTATTGTTCGATTGAATCATGAATCTCATTGTGGGGTGCTGTTTAGTCGCAGCTCTGGCTTAGATTATCAGCTTTCTTTTCTCACAGCTTCGCTCCGCTCAATTTTTCTATCAGCGATCTGAATCAGTATCTACTGGCATTGTAAGATCCGAGCATCAAGCTAGGATTCCTGTTTTTTTCTTTCCTCCCTTACCTACGCTGGTCGTCATGGTGGGGTTTTTCAGGTGCCGACGCCCGAGGATCGACGTCAGGAGCAGCAGTGGACATACAACGGCAACCCAGCAGCAAACCTGATTCTGAAGAAGAGGTGTTTTCAGGAAGATGGTGAGGGCATGCTGGGTGGGCTACATCGATGGAAGCTCGTGCTCTGAAATCGTGCTGTCTTCTTCTTGAGGGGAATAACTAACCGTCAATGGAATTGTCGCGCTCCCTCGGTTCTCCTCGCCCGACGATTCACTCTGGGGGGCGAGATGGTGGGAGGGTGCTATCGATCGAAGGGTGAGGGAACGTGCCCTTCGCCCCATCCGTGACGTAGATGTGACGCTCTGGCTGAACCCTTAGCCGGCAGGAGTCTCCAAAGTTACGAGATGGCAGTCGCGTATCTGAAGGAGTACATGTGGGTTGAAGAGGGATGCCTGTTACACGTCAGGTTGAGGTTGTACGGACGATACTGCACGACAATGTGGGTCCTGTGGAGGAGGTGGACTCCAGTCGAGGCCTGCTCAAGGTACTACCCTCCGCTTGTCTCGATCAGCATAGAGTGACGTCTGTTGGTAGGCGACTATCATAGGAGCTGAGCCAGAGCAAGCGATCGAAGTGGACACCTCAGAAAGACAGGTTAGATTGGTCGGAGCTCCCCAGCCACCTCCGCCATCTTCCGGGGAGGGTCCGGCGAAATTAACCCCCGGGGAAGAGTTGGCGAATGCCGTTCGAGGGCACCTGAGGCGGGCGATGGTGGTCTTCGAACCGGTCGTACCACTACGCTCACTGGACCGATAGTGACTATTAACGTTTCTTCAAGATTCGCCTTGAGTGTTGTGTCGGAAGCATCCTTCACGGAGACCTCAGAGGGGTCTTGCGGAATGGTGATGCGTAACGCAGCCACGTGGTGGGACTTTGAGCGTGATTCCTTCGACGTAGCTATAGTTCATTCGTCACTAACCGTAGCCTTCTTGGCTCAAGTTCCCCTTCTTCTCTGTCTTGATGGGACGTCGTCTAGCGTCTTAGAGGTGTGGACTGTGCATCATGTTTGACAGGGTTTGCCTTTTGTCTGTTATGCCTTCGGTCTTCACTGATACGCTGGTTGAGTACTGGCCGTACATAGTACTTGCAGTGGTCCTTGCTGCGTGTGGATATCTTGCTACCATCATTTTTGAGGTAAGATCTCTGACGAGTTGCGGATGGTGTGGTATGGTGCGTGTAGGACTATCGGAAGCAATCGACGGCTACGTCAGAGTTTCTGCAAGCCACGGGGGGTACGGGTGAATACGTCATCCATCTGCCTGAGGAGGAGCTGAATGCATATCTTGATTTTAAAGAGAAGGTCCTGCAAGAGTATCTTGCTAAGGAAGGCAAGGGGAGGTAAAAGATATTCGACACGCTTCGACCTAAGATACCATCGATTTCAGAGTTATATCCGACTTGAATGCCCCGGAGATGACTCGGATAATCAGACATGAAATACCCGATCCTGAAAGGGTAATAACTCTGAGATCCGGAAGCGCACAAGTGGTGGTATCTTTTAACTTCACGTCGTGCATGGATGAAGGTTGCAGTGGAAAGATTTGTTTTGGACCACTCGTCATCTTCAGTGTTTTTATTCATCGCTTCCTTTCAGCGGAAGTTGAAGGCCCTTTTGTTGAAGCGATGCATCGGCTGTGTACACGTGCTGGCTCAACTACAGAGGGACAAGCCTGGTGCGGCTCGGATGATGGACAAGAAACTCGTAGCTGACAAGTAAACTGACGAGTAGTGGGTGGTAGGACGAAACTGTGCTCTGGAGGTACTGGGAAGGAGTACTGCAGGCTGAGCGTGACTTCAACGCGGAGATGGATGACGTGGTTAAGGAGTCGGAGATGACCGAAGAGGGTTTTGGCAGGAACGTCTGGCCGCAGGGACTTCAATTTTATCGGCTAGAGCAGGTAGGCGCGAAGCCGCTGCCTCGAGTGGTCGTTGAGATTACTATGCAGCACAAGGAGATGATGGCAAAGAAGGAAGCGGAGGAGGCTGAGGCGCGGAAGATAGGTGGCGATTCTAGTGATGCTAGCAGTGGAGGCAAGAGGGATGACCCGGAGGCCGTGGAGAGGAAAGAGGCTATGAGAAAGCACCTTAGGGAGGTAGGTTCGTCCGCGTTCGGCTTGGTTAGGGTGGATCGCGCTGGCCGGCCTCGGCTGTTAAGCTTGAGGTAAATTCTGGAACTGCACTTCACGCGTCGAAATGAATTCCAGAATCGATACCGAGTTTTGGGATTACTTCATCCTACGGGGGTCAGGATCCCTTGCGCGATTGTGATCATCATTCTCCTCCTTTTCAGCGCATTCAACAGAAGGCCGACCAAAGGCGTCGGAGGTAGAGTTGTGTCTAGAAGCGGTCCTTGTGTGTGTGCTGGAGGAGCCCTTGTACACTTGGAGGTGGTGGCCTTTGGATGAGCGTGGGAGGCTGCGAGCGACCAAGATACTCATCAGTTTTTACCGCTGTACCATCATCATCACGGCCACCCCACCCTTTTTGCTCTCCAGTGAATGAAGGCCTCGAGTTTGTTACCGGTCGATGGGTGGGCAGTTGCTGCTAGGGTTTGCCCCTTCCGTTTTGCGGTGATAAGGCTGAGTTGACCTCAGTGAGTTCAACCTCTCTCCCTCATACCCGAAAAACGGCCAGGCGGCGAGCAGGTGTATAGCAGCCTGCTTCTGAACCTAAGATACGACGCACAGCAGCGGCCTTCGAGATGTTTTCGAGGAAGAGATGCGGACTTCTGTTCAGCTTCTTTTAGGGTAGTCTCCGCGAGTGCGCCATGACTGAGGCTCAACAAGGGATGAGGGTGTTGTAACAGCTCACACAAGAGCGTGATCCATGGTAATTCCATATCGAGGATGGTTGAGGAATCGAGCAAGAGAGCAAGTGAGCAAGGTATTGGTCAACAGCTTCCCTGCATCATCCATGCCCTACTGCTCCCAACCATCCTTCTCTACTGGCCCAGCCTTCTCTCATCGTCCACGCAGGCATACATGGGCCGGCCCATCGGGGGAAGTACGGCTCGGCAGCTCTGCTCAGCGATGGTGCTTCTTGGCGGTCAAGCAGATACCAGTGGCTGTCTTGGATACTGAGGATTCCCATTACAAAACACTCGGACTGCCGACTGAGTTCCCGACGCCAGAGGAGGTACGCCACTGTTTCTCACGGTCATGGATTGACTGGCTAGGTCCGAAGGGCTTACTTGAGATTGGCACGCGAGTGCCATCCGGACAAGCACCGTAGTGGGGAGGACAAGGCAGCTGCGGAGGTGCTGGATCGAGCCAGGTTCCTTTTAACTGCGTCTTCGGGAATGGGTGAAAGCCTAGGGGAAAGTATCTCCGATCAGCGTCGTAGTCAATGGTAACCTCTCACAACAGCAGCTTGCTTTGAGAAAACGGTAGAATAGAGGGGACCAGCAGTGGGAGGATACGAGAAACCCCATCATGACCATCCTCACTGTGTTGTGTGGTGAAGCGAGGATTATCTATCGTGCTTTTCAGAGGAGGTTCAAGAAGGTGGCCGAGGCCTACGAGGTACTGTCCGACAAGGAGAGATCAACTTCGTATAGGGTAGGTCACACCATTGAGGGGGCTGCTAGGGCCGCGCCGGTCCCAACGGTCGCTCTCAGTATGGCCTTTTGCCAGCCTACCTTCCTCGCTTTCAGCTGGAACTTCACAAGAACAGGATGGCTAAGCAAGAGGAAGAGGGGGAGGTGCGGTATCAAGCAGCGCTGCAGCGGCGGTAGTAGTAGTAGACCCTGCTCTTGGTACTCCTTGCGCTGAACTCCGCTGGATTCGAGTGCCGTGGGGCTGTGGGTACTCGACCGCAAGAGTTGCTAGAAAGATGGTATGCGGTTCGCATCAGAGCTTCTTCCACTACTCGACTGACCATGTTCCTGCGGTCCTTTCATCCGCCGAGTTGGTCGGGGCTCTTAGTCTTCTTCGTGCTGTTGCTTGAGCTACTTCCTTCGATTTAGGTCGACCACATCATTGAACCAGGGCACCGCGGAGGAGCCGACCATCACGTTGAGGGCAAGAATAGCGAGCATGACGCGGCGGTGGAGTTACGCAGGTGACTTCTAAGGAGAGTAACTGTTGCCTCGGCCGAGAGGAGAGCGACTTCAATCTGAGATGGCTGTACATGCCTCTTTCCTGCTAGCTGTGAGAGCGCGCAAGAAAGGATACCGTCGTCAAGATGCTGACGCCTCGACAGAAGCTCCGGAGGGAAGGCCGTTGAAAGAAGCACCTAGGGGAGTGTCGTAGTAGCGAGCCTTCCGGATCGACTCAGCAGTACCAAGATGCTCATTTCGATATGCAACCCTCTCTCTATGGCGGTCGTTGTGCTGTTTGACAGATCCTCGTCGGTCGTTGTGAAGCCTCGTCGGCAAGAGGACGTTTTCTTCGATTCTAAAGGTTTCGGCGAGGGGGTCGATTCTTTCCATGAAAATAGCCGGTCCGTTCAAAGATGCTGTTTTGTGATGTGACCAGCAAGGCCTCACCACAGCCTCATGCTTTATCGTCACTCGTGCCGCTTCCACTGTTGATCAACATCAGCTAAGCCGTGTGTCTTCTCCGTTCCTTCGCTACACATTCCACGAGTACCGTCTCCCAAGTCGTATTCTAGTACCACTACCTCAGTACATTGGAAGACCCCGCATGGAGCATCATGCTGTGGCAGCAAAGACTGCTGCTCTTGTATCTTCACGTACTCGAGGGCTTCTTCTAGTTGGCAGCCCCTAGGGCCTCATCACCATCCACAGTGATACTACCCTGTTGTCCCTGCATCGATGGACCCCGCCTACTCCCTTTCGAAGTCTCAGCTCCTCGACTGGCTCAACACGCTGCTGCAGACCTCCCTCACCAAAGTCGAGCAGTGTGCATCGGGAGCGGTGTATTGCCAGATCATCGATTCGGCCTTCCCAGGTGGGCCACGATGTCGGTTTGGTGTGGTACGGAAGAATTCGGGTGTTAGGACGTGTGCCGCTGAAGAAAGTGAACTGGATGGCCAAGGTTGACTATGAGTATGTACACAACTATAAGATACTGCAGAGGGCCTTCGACCAATGCAACATAGCCAAGCATATTGACGTGGACAAACTGTGCAAGTGAGCGCCCCGCCAGACCGGAGAGGGTTCCCGTGACCCCTCCTCTTTTCCTCTAGGGGAAAGTTCCAAGACAACCTTGAATTCTTGCAGTGGATGAAGGCTTTCTACGACAGCGCCGTACCGACTGATGTCGCCCTTAAGTAAGGGTTCACAGTCGACGCATCCGAGGTTGATGGTGGTCAGCTACGATCCTGTGGCGAGGCGTCAAGGGTGCCAGCTTCCTCCCTGGGCGGCCAATGCAGCCCCTCCGAGCCTCATCAATAAGGAGAATCATGCCCCGAGGAACGGTGGGGGACGCCCGACCGCGGGGCGAACTGCAGGCGTGAGAACGAAGCCCTGTAATACAGGCAACCGAGGCGATCTTCCTGCATCGGGGTCGCCGCTCAGTTAGTGGCGGATCGGCCCCTGTGGGGAGTAGCCAGGCAGCCGCCGCCGCCGCAAGTCGACCTCTCACGATTCGTCACGGTCGAGGAGTACGAGGAGCTGAAGTGAGTGTTCGGTGGTGGCCTCTACCGCCTTCCCCCTCGACAATCTCTCCAGGGAGAGCGCGGTCTGTCTTGAGCGGGAGAGGGACTTTTACTTTGGCAAGTTGAGGCAGGTGGAGATCCTTCTGCAGGAAATCGACGTGAGGTTCTCGCCGTGGAGGCCGAGGTGCCTGGGTCGCTATTTAGGTAACACAGAAGAGCACGGAGGAGCTGAGGGAGATGGTCCAAACGATATTGTACCCTGGAGTGGTGCTGGCCAGTAGAGAGATAAACAATCAGGTTCGCATCTGAGGAGGAGGGTGAGTTCGTTGAAGGAGAGTTGGCGATCGACGAGGGAGACCACGACGGTGGAGCTGTGATGGAGGGCCAGATGACGGGCGTTTCGATGTGAAGAGTCTCGTCCGTCGAGCGGCAGCTGCCGCCACCACCAACAACATGAATTAGTACCTTTTCCAGCGCAACGCTATGGGCTTGGCTTTGTCAATTGACGGTTTGGGGAGAAGAGACGTTCCCTTGGTAGTAAATTGGTGATGTTGTAGCGATGGAACCAACGTCAATAGTCGATCAACAGTATTGCAAGTTTGCTCTGCTCAACCCAGCGAAGGCGAATCTAAGGTTCAACATGGTAAGATACGGAATCGGTCATACGGCTGGGCATGCACGAACCACATATTGATGAGCACATCGAAAAAAAAATGAGATGACTCAGAATTCGTCGATTGACGATGGACAGATCGAACTACCTCCGTTGCGAAATGTGGTCTCGACTGTTGTCGCGGAAGGCTGTAGCGTCCCTTCCTCAGGGCCCTCGACAGTGGGTCGACACTAACAAAGATCTGATGCGAACTAGAGAGAGGATACTCAACGAGGGCCGGTGGGCTCGGTTCCTTCTGCTCCGATCTTCATGTCCTAATGCCAGGCCAATCCGAACCAATCTTGAGGAGCATTGTTGTGGTGTACAGAGGATTCGAAAAGTGAGCTGATCGAAGAGCTGAGGCAAGCTCAGCAGTCTGGTCGGTGTAGGTGCCTTCGCATCGCCTGGTCAGTGGTCACGGCGGCAGCTGCTACCCTCGCCGCTGGGTCGCCCCCTCCCTGATGTAAGCAGATCGACTACTGCATTATTGTGAGGTCCTCCGCAGATTCGTCCACAGCAGCAGCCCGTGTAACCACGCTGGAGCGGGAGGTGAGGGCCGTACACATACTAGCTGTCCCAACGACCTTGTCATTAGGCTGTACTCGGCCACTGGGCCATTCGAGATCGTCTGCTTCGATACGACGGCATCGGTCAGAGGGCCCTCCGAGTAGGGGGTGGAGGTGCCGGCCGGAGCCGTCGTACACCCCCAGACTTTGCTTCGACGTTTATGATCCTGTGGGGAAGTGGTTGAACTCAGATTAGGATGATCCAACTTTTCAACTTGTCAAAACTTGTCCCTGTACCTTCGTTGAACTTATCAAGTACCCCTCGAGATGTGTCCACAGGCTTTGCTGTCCTGCGTTGGGGGGGGCAACCAGACCGGAAAGGGTTCAACCGTCTAACCTCAGCTCAGTTGCTTCATTATGGAGCTTCTTAGGGCCCATTTTGCCTTCAGTGAGATTACTGATCTCAGATCTTCTCAGATCAGTTTCGCAGGACCTGCAAGTCTTCTGGTCGACTATGACTTAACGAAAGGAGTTTCGCCGACAGTGGAAGCAATCCTACTCAAGAGGATCGACGTGAGTGAAACCTCTGAGTGTGGGGAGGGGGAGTGGGGCGTGCGAGCGCCGGAACCTGAGGCAAGCGCAGTTCCGTGAGAGAGCTCTCGGAACCGCCGAAACCCAAGCGATCACGGACTTGCAGGCCCATGAAAGCTGAGTATTCGACCAAGCACCTTGCCCTGGTAACGGCGCTAGACACGTCCAGCCCGCCCCATCCTTTGGATGGTGACGAGCTCACCCACACTCTCGGTTTTGCAGGGTTCAGGGAGGGTGGCTTAAAACAAAAGAGAGGCCTGGCGGCGCGACCCACGCGTCTCCGCAGGGACGCGGCCGTCTTCCTCCCGAATGTGAATGAGTCAACTCGACTCAAGTAGCCGAAGGCGGAAACCGAGTCTGATACTAGCGCTAGCTGTGAAGCTGGTGTCCCACTGCTGCACCTTTGTGTCGAATGTCCTCACACGGCCGGCTTCACCGACGGTATGTGACTTCGTCCATACCTCCAGATGAAATCGCCACGCTGAGTCCAGGAGCGCACAACAAAAAGTTGCAAGTAGTTCAACTGAGTTCAATGCTAGAGCTCACCGAGAGCTCGCAGCGGGCTCAGCCATGAAGGTTATGGCTGTGAGGACGGCGGATGCGAGCTTGAGCCAGTCCTCCGCTCCTGGATGTGGAAGTAGGATACTCGAGAGTCTCGAGTTGAGACTGCTGATTCGAGCCGGATGGTCTGGGCCGGACCGGGTATGGAGTCGGGCAGCTTTCGTGCCCTGCTGTCCGTTTCAATTGACTGGCACGTGACGGCCCTCAACTCGTAGTTGGCAGCAAACACAGGTTACTGCCTGGTTGCTGGCTCTGAGACTGATGAAGATCGAACAGGTTAGAGCAGAGCCACTCGCAGTTCACACTCCCAACCTCTGCATAACGGGAATTTCGTATGCTTAATAATACGGAAAACTTCTTTCCGATTCCGGGACTTCAATTTGAACTGTGCGAGGAAAACGGTTAGTTATCATAAAGGAGAAGTTGCTACCAACTATCGCATAGAGAATTATGGCCTAAAACCCGGCGCAACATTATGAAATGAAAAAGGGCTCCGACGAGTATGGTGCACACTATACGTGTATAACTTGACCGGAATTACCAGACGAAATATACTGTAAAATGAGAAATCAGATCCAAGGCGAGATCTGTGGCGCAGAGCTGCCACCACGTCGCACCGTTAACACGTAGATAACCGCGAAATAAGCGGTTGATCGGAGCAGCATAATGATGAGGCTCAACAGGTCCGAGTCCGTGATGATGGGTAGGGTCCCATCACGCGACTAGTGGCCTGATGATTGAACTTCTATTTCTAGCAGCATTCGCAAGTCGTGCCGCCGCAGACACCCGTGATAATCCAGCAGTGGGTGAACCACATACCAATTATTGAACGCCAGCAGGCCCGGCAATTGGCACAAAGAGCGGCATTCCTCAACAGACGACCGTCCATGTCCGCTTTGATAGCGGAGTCATTATCATGGACCAACTGGTAGTGATTTCGAGTATCAACATAATTCTGCACGAAGTCAACGTCCACATGTTCCGCCTCGCTGGCTACAAAGTCACG
The DNA here is from genome assembly GCA_013115135.1 of Perkinsus olseni. Taxonomy (NCBI): domain Eukaryota; phylum Perkinsozoa; order Perkinsida; family Perkinsidae; genus Perkinsus; species Perkinsus olseni. The sequence goes on from JABANP010000043.1 coordinate 217,909, forward strand.
GTCTACAACAGCAATGTTGTTACAACTCATGGATAGGATCGTCACAGCAAAGAGGTACTTCATGTCGATACAAGTAGCTTTAGCTCGGCGACCAACTCTGCGCTTGCTGTGTAGTCGATTAGGATGCTCCACTGACAGCGTTGTTCGGACGTGCTGCCGCATGCGTGTTGCTCCATTGTAGCGTGTGTGCACGTCTATGGTTTCTCTGTACCAGTGCTGAGGCTGCTAGTATATTGCTGGTGCTCATGCTGTGCCAGCTGCTTCTTATCCGAATACTTGTCCACGGCGTTGGTGAATGCGCAGTACAGCTAATGAAGCCGAAAGCTCTGTTACGCTCCTCCTGTGTTAATGCGTGCGTAGTAGACTATGTCTCGGCATCCTTTGGAGCGACCAACTGAGGGCCTGGAGGTTCCCGACTCGGGAACCGAGTGGCTTTTGTGTTGTTCATAGCCATAGCTAGATCCTTGTCGGGACGCCGTCCGAGAAATAGACAATTGTGCTGGGAGTACGCGAGTACGCGTCGAAGTGCGTGGCATATGGTTCCCAAAGCGGTGAGACCTTCAGCACGCAGCAATCTTTGTGTGCCAGACTGTCCCGATTGGCAGGGTGCTTGTGCTCTAGGCCTCAGTTGGCAGGAAGGGCCGCAGCCATCCGCGTGGTTGCTACTGGTGTGGAGGCTAGTTTCGCTGAACTTAAATGTCGTACGAGCCGCCTGCGGCGTATAACCGAGGACCTCCGATGGCGGCCTATCTTGGGAGCGATGAATGACAACAGCGTGTGCTCAGTGAAGAGGTAATTCAGCGGTTGCAGTCGTGTTGGTAGCATAAAATAGAGACAATATTCTCCGTAACCTACCCCACGGGTTGCATGGGTCCACCTCAGGATATCCGATAAGCTCAGGGAGCCCCTATCCTTCAGTACCATGGAGGACAAGGATCGACTCGAACGAGATGAACACCAATTGGTAATCATGCGCTCGACAGTGAGAGAGACACCTCCCTTATTTTCGAAGGATCGGAAACCGGCCTCCTCCGCTCCGCTCGATAGACACAATGCGAGCCCCTTGGGGACCAACGGCCAATCGAGCCCACCAAAGTTACACCGTAACGAGGAGGGCCGGTCGGCGTGGATGTCAAAGATCCGGCTCAGGATGGACAGAAGATTCTAGTCACGCTCTGAGGCTCTCCCCTGCTACGTCCCTATTGAGATCGGAGCCCCGAAGGAATATATCACCACCACGGCCGGCGAGGACTCCTCCGAACCTTGGGATGCCTCCTGCTGGGAACGGTAGGCAGTCCGGCGAGGACCGAAGATATCCCTTTTTTTGTAGGTCGGAAGAGGGCGGTTAGGGGTCGTGCCTCCTCCCCAAAGAGGCCTGAGGTCGAAATGGTCAGGGACCAGCCCCAAAGGGGGACAGTACAGCAGGAAGTGAGGGAATCGTCGTGGCCGGATCCAGTAAGCTCGATGCTTTTCATCATAGGCTAGCGAGTCTGTGCCCTTGCCCCTGCGGTCCCGATCGATGTCGGCTCCTCGGATCGGCCCCCAGCGGACGTCTTTTGCGACCCCAGCGCGGCTACGGCCGTCTGGGAGTCTCATCTTCCCTTTCTCATCGACCCCACGGAGGGTGGTGGGACAGAGGGCGCGAGTGAGACTTGCGAGCGTTATGGGAAGATATACTGAGACTGGTCAGGTACATGCGGATTCAGCTCCATCACACTCTTACTTCGGTAACCTCCCCGGTCTGAATAGCCTCCCCGTCAGCCGTACACTATCATTCAGTGAGCCCTATTGGACGCCAAAGATGGTCGGCAGCCTTTTGGTGTAGCATCATGAGATTCCCCTTCGTCTTGAACGATGATGAAGTTGTCCCACTCATTACTGTTGTGTTGAATAGTGACCACGGTTCTTTACAGAGACTGCCTTCGAGGCACCAGGGCAAAGAAAGCTGATCAGTAGGCCGCCAGCTAATGGCAACAGAAGTCGATACTTCGGAAAACCGATCCTGGTGGGCATGTTCCGGAGTGCTTGTCCCGGTGCAGTTCGGGTCTGAGCCCCTATCGAGCGCGTGCTTCCGAGTATGAGAAGAGAACACAGATGTGCGAAGAACGTCACCTCGTGTCGAAGGACCTCCCACGGTACCGAATGAAGGCCTCACGATACCAAGTTACGAAACAAACGTCTGGGCTCGGGCGCGATTCTAATCGAATCGCCATAGAATCATTCTATGGCGGCCCTGGTAGGGCCTGTTCTTCGGGAGATCTATCAGCTCATTGAGACCTACCAGAAATCACTCTCAGCATAGGTTGCCGATAAGTTGCGATGACAAGCATTGTGATCACCTTTGAGAATCGTACAACTGTCGTGATTGCAGCCTGCAATTTGCAGGGGTGCCTCGATGGGTAATCTCACGGTTCCCAGTTCCTCCGGCGAGGCGAGATGAGCGCAGTGCGCATTATTGCTCACAAAGCATAAACCACGGCTGCTGACGATGCCCCTCCTATGCAAGGGAAATCACCTCTCTGCGTTAGTGCTCTCAAGTACGTATCAAGCAAGGTGGTTCAAAGAAGGGCCCACCCCCAACAAGTCTTTGATGCTGAAGAATATAATAATGTGCCTAGCACCATTCGAAAGCTCTCGCTGAGTTCTCTGTAGCGATTTCCCAGTGAAGCAGTTCAATAGTGCCCACTGT